>CABPRJ010000954.1:181915-257818 GCA_902439185.1 Cinara cedri | reverse complement strand
TTTTTTTTTTTTTTTTTTTTTTTTTTTATTAACTGATTCAATTTTTATAAATTTAATAACCCGAAGACCCAATTTATCCTTTCCGAGTATTAAATTATAGTAGGTTACCTTAAGAAATCGGATCACAGTTCACAGTAATTACATTTTGACGTAGGTAATGTATTATTAAGGGGTTTTGCGGTAGTTTTTATGCTTCTTACCGGCAAGGAGAGAAAAAAAAAGCCGGAAGCCGGATAAAAACATGGCAAGATGACGTAATCTGATTTAATTTTTTGACACACCATATATTTTATAAAAATTCATTAAATATGTATTCGCCGTGTTCGGTATATAAATGACCTTCTCTAACATTTTCGGTCGCGTACAAACATTAATTTATTAATTTTGTGTACACACTATAGTTTAAAAATATAATATATGGGCTACATTATCCAGGGAAATTTCATATCGTGAAAATTCACGAATTTTTCTACACGTGTCATTTTTTTCGCTACGTTTAATTGTATGTATGTATGTTTGTAGTCACTCGTTACTGAATAGATAGGGAATGCTGTGGCCTGGCCGTTCGTTCCCGAATAATTCTGTGTTTGAATTATTCAATAAACCACCACCACTGTCGGTTTAAAAAGCAAAAAAAAAAAATAATAATAAAATAAACATACATAGCGTACACACATAAAATAAAAAAAGGATTTCAAATCATTATTGGATTACATTTTAATCTAACAACGATTATCTACATTTGTATAAAGGCCGATTTCGTGTTTTTATAAACAACTTTTTTGACAAAAATCTTGCTCCGATCGTCAAATGTAACGACTTTTCTATCAGACAATGTTATATTTTTGGTGCATCATTAATTAACATGTTTATTTTTCTTGTAGTTTTTTTAATTATGAGGTAAACCGGAAAAAACTTTTGTGTATATATTTATGTGACAACGGTTTCTATTAAAATCGTTTTGGTATTTTTGTTGCTATTTAGTGAAAATAATGGTACTGAACAGTACATTTTACTCAATAACTACAGGTAATTTCTAGAAGTAGTATATATATATATATATATATATATGTTTTTAATATTCTTGCATGAATTAAGTTTAAACCGTTTTTTTTTTTTTTAGTTTATCTTTTTTATGTAAATACAAATATTTTGGTACCTATCGAATCGCTGAACATTTTTATATAGTTCAACAATTTGATACGAGATTTATCACAAGTTGTATTTAATGGTAAAAACAATACAAATGTAGTTTTAAGTTCAAATTTTAATGGAAATCCTAAAAGTCAAGGCATTTTAAAAGACGTTTAACCAAATATCGCTTAAAATCGTTTTTCATTAGTAATGATTATTTTGTTTTTATAAAAAGTAAATTGAAACTGAATTTCACCACGTACACGTGTGTTATCCTGTACCTATTGAAAAAATAATAATTGACAGTGGTTACATTATAATGATTTAAGATAATATATTATGGGAACTAATTTGTGATGTAGGAGTATGAAAATTTATTATACTTCTTTTTCTCCGTGAAATCAATAAATCTTCGTAGGTCGTTTTATTATATATAGGTAACATAAATCATAAAAAAAATAATACAAATCATTTGGTATAAACAAAGCAATCGCCCGAAAAAAAGTATAATATATTCGTCAGACAGGTCATGTAATGTGAAAATTTTTTAATTTTTTCAACCGATGACAGAAAAAAAAAGGTCAAATTCTCGTAATACACAAAAAATATATTCAAAATTGATTCTAAATTCGATGTAGGCAGTTTATACATTTTTTTTTTGCTATTTGGAAATGAATATGGTCAGAAATATTTCGTTTCTATTTGTCATCTATATTCCTGTAACTTGTAAATAAATAAATAATACATTTTTATTGCATTCATCAGTGTTTTAGCTTATTGTCAAAGCAACTAGATACTAGTTACTATGCGATTTATAGCATTAAACGTTTTTATTAATTTAACTAATTAATCGTATGAAGTCAAAATACAAGATTGCCTTATTTTGATTGATGTCGTCATTAATCCACACAACTGATGATAACCAGACAGCTCTATTTTTCGAACATTTTCAAGAAAAAAAAAAGTTTTGAAACCAAAGATTGTGTTCATAATAAAATTGATTTCAAAATGCATCTAGCTATATTAGATCTCTACAGTAAAAATAAAGTTCAGTTTAAGATTCTGAGCAGAACGAGAAATGTACCAATCGATTTTAACATGATATGCACGATATATTGTTTTCTTTTGATGTGTGTTTTTATAAAGAACATTTTTACCAAGTCTTGCTTTAATCTGAAAACGACGAGAATTTTTTTGTAGTCTCACTAACCTATAGTTAGTATATCAGAATTTAATTTTTTGTTTGTAGTTTTCATTATTATTCGTATAAACAGGGACAAATAGAAAATATTATGGCACCCGGAACTAAAAGTTTCGTCATTTTTGATTCGCTCAATTTTATTTTTCTACCTGAAATTCAAGTAAAGCATTTTTTCAAAAAGAAAATAAAAGTTGTCTAGTAAATGCGTTTTTGTATTATTTTTGTAGTTATCATAGACTGAAAAAAAAAGGGAATTTTTCGGAACTATAAGGGTTTTATTCATTTTTGGGTTATTTTTTTTGTAATTCAATAAAAAATAGCAACTTGACATTTTCATATAGTACTGCATGTCTTTTCTTAACATAACAAAATTTTAAACATATTCTAGCCATTTTTAAGCTGTTTATAGACATTTGGCATTTTCAAAATTTTTATTTAGTTAGTATTTTGTTTTATGAAGATAAAATTATTTTAGTCAAATAGCAATAATTGAAAATTTAATACAACATTTTTTCTAGGTACTGTATTTTTTTTTTTTTAAATCTACAGTTTAAAACGTTTAAAACTAAGCATATTTCGATGGTAAGGTGACGAAGTATTGGATTCTTGTGGATAAGGGTGACATAAACAAAAAAAAAAAAAAAAACATTGAAAACTACTGTACTAAACTTATATTAATTTATTATTAAATGTCCAGTTCGGCAGTTATATTAAAAGCTGTTTCGTCAGCAGAGTTAGCTACGAGTAAGTACCTATATTTCGTAATTTGTGGCGTTATTTCGACGTGAAGATATTTATAATATTATAAGGATTAGATGAAAGATAATACCTTTGTGTCTGCACCTGTACTAGCGAAATCGAAAATAAAATATTAATGAAACACTTCGTCACATCGTGACTATATGCATATATAAAGAATTATAATTATTGTTTTCACGGTTTTGACGAAAAGACGTGATTAATAATTAAATCTCCGCCGGAAGAATGAAAACATTTTCAATATAGATCGCGACGCGATGCATAATTATTTTAAAACTTTAGCTCAAAAGGCAATGTGACAACACGCGTTTTTCCGTTGTTGTGTAGGTAGACACGTTGAAGTTTTCGAAATGCAGTGGTATGTAAAATATTTTTTCCTGGAAAGTGTGTAATTTGTCGGTTTGTTATACGAATATGTATAATATATGATAACGTTTGTTCCGGCTAAGTTGTTGTAATTTGTTTTAATGTAATTTTTATGAAATATTTAGGTTAGTGTTTAGGTTAGGGTTGTTCGCAAACTTTTGGGTCTATATGCGAAGGCATTTCTAGTTTCGGTTTGTTTGGTTTTGTGTGTAAGAATAATCCTTACATGATAGTAAATTACATTTTTGACGAATAATTATTTTAATTGTGATAGTGATTACATACAGAGAAAATACACCTATAATCGCGATTTCTTGAGAATATCTGTATCTTAAAATTACATTTTTTTTTTTTTTTTTAAATTCATATTATTATTTTTATTCCCCGTTTATTCAAATATGGCCAATTCGTGTTCTCTAAAAAATGTGTTATCCGACGACAGTTTAGATTAATTATTATTAGCGACGATACCTACGCGAAATTTAGAGATATTTGTTATTCCAAATTATTGGACAAATAATGGAGTATTTTCTTTACTTCCTAGAGCTCTTTGATTAAAAGTCCCATGAATTTACGTGTCCAATTTTTTTTAAATTTTTTTTTGTAGGTACATTATATCGTTAACATATTATTGAATTTTTGAATTTTTTTTATTTTTTTTTTTTTCTAAACATTTAATTGTAAAATATTATAGAAATATTGTATTATTATTAATTGTATTTTATACGTGTAGCTCGGCTGTTTTCTTATTTTTTTAATGTATTCTTATATTTAATAAATGGCTATTGCCCGTTGATCGTACAATAAATAAATAAATACATTTCTCGTGGATTTTGTTTCAAATTTTAAGTACTAATATTATAGCGTTTTCCATCTGACAACACTCGTGTACAATGCTTGCATGTAGTGATAACACATTACATGCATGTATCTGAAAGTGAGCTACACTTGTGTACGATAATTATATGAAA
Source organism: Cinara cedri (assembly GCA_902439185.1). Lineage (NCBI taxonomy): Eukaryota > Metazoa > Arthropoda > Insecta > Hemiptera > Aphididae > Cinara > Cinara cedri. The sequence continues at coordinate 253,387 of CABPRJ010000954.1, read as the reverse complement.
TGAAACATGAGACGCATAGATAGTTGCAATACCACTAAATTAATTATAGCACCATAGGCTTTATGCTCGTATGCATGTAGCTCATTAGCACATAATGCACATTCTATTTTTTTTTTTTTTGTACCACAAAATATACTTATCAAACATATTCTATACCACCACGTAATTAAAATCACGATTTGAGATCACGATTGTGGTCAAAATTTTCGTAAAAAGTGTACTCGAGTGATGTCAGAATATCAGTTGTATACTATTACATTGTGTGATTTATTTTGTCTACCTGTTAACAATAATTATTTTTCTTCCAGAAAGTATATAGTGTTCAACAATTTTCAAAAGTGTTTTCCGGTAGCAGTCAGTGTATTAGTCAGTGTCAGTCAGTGTATTAGGGTGGTCATATTTTCATTTCCCATGTAGTTCTCTTGACAATTGGGAAAAAACCAGAAAAATAACGCAATATTACTGTTACTGTTATTTTCAATTTATTTATTTTGGTGTATTTTGGTTACAATCTATCATATAGATGCCTAAAATTTTCACTAGATTATATATTTATATTATTTTTTATAAACGTGATCAAATTTTGAATAATTTGAATGATTTTGAGCAATTCAAAACTATTTAAAATTGTTTTTATAAACATTTTTCTTGGTTTTATTAACATGAAATAAGCAATTGCAATAAAACTGTAGATAGAGCAGTAGAAATAAATTTCTGTATAACTGCTTATAAATATAATTAGAAATATCAGAATTAGCTCTATTTGTAATAGTAAACAAATCAGTAAGTTGATAATTATTTTTATTAGCGTTTAAAGTTCAGTTTAAATTAAAACCGTGGAAATTGAGGAATTAATCGAACTTCACTGAGTATCTTTTTTAAATTTAATTACTTTTAATATTATACTGCGTTTCCTACTATTTTTATAATAATTTTATTCTCATCGTTATTTTGGTAACTTATCACATATATACTGCAAAACGCCGGCTATTATATAAATGTATAATAATATATATAAAAATGTCCAATGACGTTTCCGCCATCACAACCCGAAATACACTTTGCGTTTATTACGGTCCTGTTTCGTATTGTTTATCTGTTTGTTAGACTGCATTTCTCTTCCTAATCTCACACTATTTCGTGTGGCCTTGCCTGCGAATTTTTAATGCCCTAGTTTTTTTTTTTTATCTTTTTTTCGACGTAATCCGATAAAGTTCTCCCTGTGGGCCTGTGTAATTTTGTAAATGAAAAAACTTTGCGTAGTTGACCAAAACTATAGGATATAGGGTATAGATGTATGGATAATGAACCTAATCAACTCAAAATAATATTAGGTATTAAAATTGATCGCAATATTTATATTTAACTAAGTTATAATTAAGTGTATTTGTAATTTCATTTACTAGAGTGGAAATTTCATTTTTGTTAATTTTTTTTCACGGTTAGTAAAAATCTCCCGAATTTTTTATAACACGACTTAAAATATACAGATTTGTTGTCCAATGGTATTGTATTTAATTATTTTGTTTACATTTCGTACAGTTTTTCTTAAAAACTAAAAAAGTGACAACAAACTGGTTAATTTGGGGAAAACACGATTTATCATAAATGTATTACAACCTTACCAGTTTACCGAGATCTATTCAGGTTCGTTTTTTGTTCCCAATGATTTATATCATTGTTTTCATTATATGTAAACTAAAAACCTTCTCAATTTCCCATTAACAACAGTATCCATGGTGCGATGTATTTTGGGTTTTTTTTAAATCACTATTATTTTCGTAAACAAAACAACTACCTTTCGATCGAGATTTACGTGTTTCACGTAGGCGACCGTCAACCAATTTATTTTGCGACACAATTATTATTTATAATGTTAAAATTGTTACCGTATAGTCGCCATATCAGTCACTATACAATACACCATACACATACGAACATACAATAGTGTCACGTAAAATTTATTATAATAAATGCAATAATTAATTTTTTTAAAAAAACTTAGATTTTGAAGTAATTACGTGTTCAAAATATCATTGTTCAAGGGTTTGATGTTTAATCGTTTACATTATGTCAATCGTATCCTAGATGTTGAGTTTAGCAATGAAGCTATATTTATTAAAGATTCACGTTTTTTTTCTTCTACATAAGAAACATTTGTTTGGTTAGTGATCGGAATTCTTCAAGACGAATAGGAGGTATAGGTATCTTAAAAAATACTGAATATCCTACAGGTGTACATTGTTTTATAAAATTAAAATTCTCAATAGTTCTTGTGAATAGTTTAAAAATCTGATTTCAAAATATGTCGATAAATCATTAGATTTTTTTTTAATGGTTGTTTTTTGAGTTAACTGAGATACAAGAGAAAATAGCACGTTTAATAATAGTTATTTGACCTCGTCTGCAGATAACCACAATATACGTCTGTCCAGAAGAAAATTGTTTTTTTTTTTTTTTACTACAATGAGTTTATTCGTTGCTTTCCGTACATAAAATAAAGTACCCTTTCCAACTCACATATAGTGGCCTTTTAGCACATTATAATATTTTTGCAATATATTTTATTCTTTTTTGGTTTTCCCAAACATTGAGATCATATGGCCAAATTCCTCTTCATCTTTCTTTCACTACTTTTGTCATTCACTGTTTATCCCGTTCGATTTTCTTCACATCATATTTAATATACATTTTTCTAAGGGTAGTCTTAGTGGTCGCTTAATAGGATTGCTTAGGCTTCTCTTTGATGATTGTTCGTCGTATAACTATTTTTTCTTCAACCGCAAATTAATTTCCCACACGAATCTTCTCGTCTCGAGTGGATGTCAACAAGAGGGCTATAAAGCGTAATATTATGTACGATAATGTATATTCCATATTTTAGTATCGGTAAGACATATATTTAAATACAGAATTATGTATTTTAAAAATAGTTATTTTAGCAGTGAGTTGCTATCATTTGTATACACATATATGTGTGTGTGAGAGTGTATAAGTATAAAACTGTACACTACACAGATGACGTGCGTGTAGAACCATAGAATACCGTATGGAATATTAATACCGAATACCAACAATGAATACTATTAAGACCGTAATAATAATAATATAGGCAACGCGGTGCACAATAGAACTGTAATTTGCACCTGCGTGAACGCCAATGTGATCGTGTTGATGTACAAAAGCTGAAAACTTTCCGTACGGGCGCTAGGTATACGGTAATATATCGAGTGTCCCACTATAATCCTATACGTGTTTCGTAAAAATAATATAAAATAATAATAATACATATTGTACACAATCCATGTTATTATAGTCTAATAGGCAGGATGGAGCGATATTTTAAACACGTATCTTTCTCAAATATTCTTTTGTGTCATTTGTATCGTGTATCGCGATATAGTTCTGGAAGATATCGAACATCTTGTATCTAGATAAATGTATCGAGTATCTACTGATACTCATTTTGAAGAACTTTGCCCAGTTGTCCGTACCTGGTTATAGAATACTAGATCATCTCTCACTACTATAATATTGTGATATTCTGTAAGTGGTATTTTTTTCGCAAAAACCGATACGAATCGATGCGTACCAAAAAAATTTGACCTGTCTTGTCCTCGTAAAAAAACAAAAATATTTGTTTATAGCTGATGATGTAGGTAGCTTATGGGGATAGTAGGAATAATCTATATTTAATTTTTACTTATGTGCTTAAACAGAAGATTATTACATTGTAGTGATCGCATGTTAAATATTTATATTTTACTCGTATAATATGAATTTGAATTCGTAAATGTTATAATTTGAATGTACCTACGCTAAAATTATAAAGCTCAAAATATATTACGGTCATCTGTTATTGTAATACCTAGTCAAATAATTATAACGGTCCTCTAGTACAATTTACATACTGAACGTTTTTCCTCGTGAAATATTATAAAATGGTTTCGTCATGACATCATTGTGACGACATAGATGTAAACAAATTAAATACCGGGTTGGTTTTATTTTTCCAATCCCGTCACGTATATTCATTTCGTTCGGCCACATATAAATTTAAAAAAAAGTAATTTGCATGGGACGAGGGAGTGAGTTTATTTTAATATTTTCAATTAAGTATGAAAATAGTGCAGATTGATTAAAACATTTACATTTGTTAACAATAAAAAAATATCGTTATTGAATTTTAGGTTCAATTTTGACCTTGTGTTTTCATTACATGAACCAATATTATACATTAAACTACGCGATTTTTTTTTTCTCATACAGTTGTTTATTATTAAGTAGTATTTTTATTCTTAATAAGTATTTTTTTTGTGACGCTTTAAAAAAAAAAAAAAATGGTATTTTTTAAAAACAATATTCAAACGGTGACGTTTGATGATATTTCAACAGTAAATAGAATGACAAATTCCACTCGTATTTAAATATCAAATAACAAAAAAAAAAAAATTGTGAAAAATCTGGTTACAAAGAGGCCACCTACGGTTTACATGGATCAAACTGGCGGAAAAATGTACACGTCGATATTTTTTCGCATTTCGAAACCCTTCGCGATATACCTACCTGCAGATTTCAAGTAGAAAATGTACGTTTCTAAAGTATATAACCGCACTCACTTTTGTATAATACATAATACGAAATTATTTCGCAGAGGTACGCGTATATTATGTACACAATTGACCCAGAATTCCACTGTATCGTTATATAGGTACGTAGACGCGTAAAGTCCGTACGGGGCAACATTGTTATAGCTACCCAATACTTCAAGTCTGGAAATCACTGTCCACCGAGATTTTTCACGAACCTAAGAAATATTGATTTGTTTATGGTTATTATTATAGTTATTACTATTAATTTCATCTTATTAATTTATATTTTATTTTTTTATTATAATAATAATATTACAATATAGCTGTATGGCTATCATGCATGATGGGTCATGACCGGTCATTGAAATCCTTAAATCGGCTACTGGTAATTACGCTAATAATAATTAATGTTGCGTTATCGTGTATTTGAGGGGCGAAATTAATACAGTGATATTCTCTGTAGAAATTTCAACTGTCTGAATTTTGAATGAATCCCAGTTAATTTATAATTGCACCCAAGGATAAAACATTGCTAATGAATGACGATTCTGAGCAGAGTATTGTTTATCGTATTTTTCTTTTGTCGCCAAAGTAACCCTGAAATCAACAAAAATTGTCAGTTTTCCCGATTTTATTAAAAATAAAAACTACAAGCGAAATCGAAAAACGAACCCCTGAATTACCAAACAAAATAAACTATTATTTGATTGGAGCAAGATTTTTGTAAAAATGTATTTACAGACACAAAAAATAAAATAAAACACCATCACAGTAAAACCAATACTTTCCGCGATATGCTCAGAGTCTAAAACACAAATTTTAAAAACTATACAACAGATTCTTCGTTATATACTCAAAATCTAAAATTCGAAAACACGAAATGAAACTTTCTATTCCGTGGAACTTTTAAACGCTTATTATATAGGTACTTACTAGTTACAATAACGTAGTAAACTATAATTTATAATAATATGTGATTTTGCATGGTACCTACCTAAGGCGATATTCCGGTAAACGACGATAGTAAATTACCTACTGACCACTGATACATTAAAACTTTGAAACTTGGCGTACATGGTGTTTTACATTGTTGTACAATGCACAATATTATTATCCTTAAAGTTTAATTATTATTAGATAAAACATACATTTTGAATTAAACTACGCGATGATAAAACAGGGATTGTTTTCACGGCGGTGTTTGTTAAAAGTTTGATGTACAGCAGCTATTAAAAAATATTATAATTTTAAAAACCACTGGTCTTCAGATCAGTATGTTATAGTACAACGATTAAACGCAAAAACATAAATAATATTACTTTACTATCAACGGTGAAATTTCTTTAAATTAAAACCGTCATGCGTTGTCTATGAATGCTCTTACCCTGTCGATACTAAATTATTTTAGGCGCTCATTGTAGCGAAGAATGTATTAGTTTTTTTTGTTTTATAAATGTGTATTTTTTTTATATATATATATATACATTATACAACAACCCTATCAAAAATCTTGATCCAAGATATCATGTACAGCACCTTTTCTGAAAGGGAATTTTCCCGGGGTGATAATTTAAAGAAGTAAATTATGTGAGTAATTTTCTAAATTTCCGAGAAGTTTTCCAAATAAATAGGAAGAAAATAGTAAAAACCGGGAAAAACGGAAACAGAAACAATATTAAACGAAGGTTATTAAAGAAAATATATAATGCGTATGTACGATTATGTTACCATAATATGACATATGGAATATATTATTGACACTCTTAACAAAACTCAGCTCGGAATAGTTTTTTCGTTGGCAATAGTTAATAGTTGAGTATAGATATACATTAAATTATTCCCTCTACCTTCCCGATTTCTCGCCTACAACAGCGGCCCAACCACATACGAAATATGCCGGTCTTTTTTTTTGTTAATTCGTTTATAAAATTGTTTCGTGAAAAATAAATGTCCCGGTGAATAGGGGTTTTATTTTTCAAATTGAAAAAAATTAGGACCGGAAAATCTCCGTATTTTTCGTTAAAATAATTTTGTTTTTCGAGATTTACAGTATATTATAATCCGTGAAAATATGTCGATCGTGCTGTTTAGACTCCATTGAAAATATCTACAGAGGTTTAAGATTAGCCGAATAAATCCTATTACGCGCGATTTTTCAAAATAAATTTCGTCGGTTTTTCTCATATAGGTACTTGTGATGTTTTCATTTCGATAATATAATATTATTTATTGAGCGATGTTAAACACGACCGGTCCGCAGTTTTCGCGATTACGGAGCATAAAAATTACGTACTTACCTGGAATGAGTTATATTCGAAAATATTAAAACGCCGCCTTACTGTATAATTAACGTGTTTCATTGAAATGAAATACCACAATTTATCGAAGCGAATTCAAAGATTTTATATATAATAGGTAACGATGATTGCTCTATTGTCGGCAAAGTCGGTAATTTCACAGTAATAATTGCGATGGCGGTTTATTCTTCTGGAACTATAATAATATAATATTATAATAGTGTATTGACGCGTAATTGGATTGAAATAATTCACGGTTCTTACAGAAAAAAAAAAAATATATATATATGTATATACGTGTATTATTTAAATTTTAGATTCCGAGCATAGCGAGGGAGCTATTGGTTATACCAAGATGTTTATTTTTTTTATTATTTTCTTCTTCTAGACTGTGGACACGTTTTTCTCTAGTAAACTTACTCCGACTTTTACGTGTAGCAATTTTTCAGATAGTTCAAGTTGTTTAAATTTTAAATTTTTTAATTTTCGACACCATTTTTTAAATAAAACCATTTATGTGGGAAAAACACGTAGAATTTCACGATTTCATTATTTTATAAAAACACCAACAACGTTTTCTACAGGAAAAAATTATTTAATTAAAAAACGATGTAATACATTTTTTGTTGCCTTTTTGATTTACTTTCTTAAGATATCATCGCCAAAATTGCCAAAACTTTTGAGCCACTTTTGGGCTTTTAAGGAATTTTAATTTTTGAGAGTTTTTCGCTGTAATTTAGTTATGAATACACGTAGAGACTTGAAACTTGGTAATAATACTTATATTGGATGACTTAACTAGACATAGTAAAATTTACAAAATAATTGGACTTTTTTTTTTTGACAAGCGTTTTGAAATCAAATTTAAACGAAAATCGCAAAAAAAAAAAAAAACTACGACACATCAAACTATGTATTACCGAACTGCACTCGGAATCGTCTTTCGTCAAGGAATGGTTTATCGTTGCTTACAGACATAAATGAATTAACCTTATGTATCTTACCTTCCCAACTTCTCACTTACAATAAGGGCCACAACTATCCCCAGTATCGTCTCTTTTTTTTTATAATAGATATATTATTATACAAGCAGAGTCGAAATTACGAAAGAAAATAAATAAAATAAAATACGAGTACATTATAATATATCAAAGGTACCAAGAAGGATATCTTGAATGTTGTGCAAAATTCCCGGTTGAATGCTTCGGTGAAAACATCTAAGGAAATATGTTTGAATAGTACAGTACATTTTTTGTCAAACATAAATAATATAAGGTCAACGAGGCTGTGTGAACTCTTGATTGTCGTTCTCGGGATTCAAATGTATTGTTATATTATATACTCGTAAGTAAGATATTATGATTTTCATTACACCATTACTGCTGGAAAATTATACGCGTCCGATTCAGTATTGGCACGAACTTATAGAATTTTGTTTCGATAATGTTACTGAAATATATCATAAAAGTGGATACGATTTTTTGTAGAGTTTTTTTTTTTTTAAGAACGTTAATTAAACGAGCAAAAGGTCGGAATGTAATGAGTCTATAGGAAATCTCTAGGTTTTTCTACGAATTCATGGTAACAGGTTCGATATGCAATAAATATCCTCGAAATATCCGAGCATTTGCTTTCTCGCAAATCAATTACAAATACCCAAATATTAGGCGGATCAACGAAAATTGAGTAGAATCTGTAGGTTTAACCTTTGTTTCGATAGAGTTGATAAACTTTTTAGTGGATCGAGTAGAATATATTATCCGAATTGAATTTACTCGTTTAAATTATGAGTCAATATCCAATTTACTTTCAAGGTTGAAATCTGTTTTATTGGCACGTGAATGTGCGATCTCACGGGAGGATATAAGATAGATGTGTTTCTAATTTAAAAAATGCACTTTAAGTGGTCTGAAAGTGTGATCCTAAAATGTGTTCAATTTTGTTATAGTACGGTTATCTTTGGAACCTCATCGCACCGACCTTTATATGCATTTCCTCACACAAAAATAAGTTTTTTTTGTAAAATTGTTGATTATAAAAACATATTATTGTTTTTAATTCGCTTAACAAAAAAAAAACTGTATTTAAAACTACACACCTTGCCACTTTCTACGACAGCTTCTAATCGGATTAAATTGAAAATGATTCAAATTAATTTCCGATTTTATTGATCAACTAAAATAGAACGGTGATTAAAGTTGATTCGTGGAACGCACCTTTAGTCTTTGGGTGTCGGCCAAAACGTCGGTATTTTTGGCCATTATGTTGTTTGTTTCCTGGTTTAATGGATATTATTCTCCTTGGGACTGTAATTAGACAGTATATTATCCTCGGTTAAGACATTTTATAGCGGTTAAATAAACACCTGTAATAAAATTATTACTACCATGAGAAAAAAAAAATTAAAATTGAATTTCGGCGTTTCAGTGTAAGTGGACAAATGCGATGATATGAGTTTTTTGAGTAATAGAATTTTACGCTCCGAATATAGAAAACGAAATATTTTGTCGACAAGTCAGGTAGGAGGATAATTGACTACAGTGATTGAGCCCAGCTGCTCATGGGTGTTTTTTTTTCCGTTTAATTTATTAACATCCACTTTTTCGTTTAAACACAAGCCGATGGTAAATTGCACAGTCGAACCGTGTTCTACAATATACCTGAATGCGATCAGAGGCAAAAAGCCGACAACAGTATATCAACCCACCAACCTATTTGAAATAAATAAATGAAAGAATTGAATGTGTACACCTATACAGTGTATATATGTTAATAAAACAAATATGGGAAATCGAATTTGATACAGAGCGTGCAGTGTGTAACAAATTTTTGGATTTGTTTACCGAGAGTTTATTTATTTGACTGAAAATAGCAATATGGTAGTGATATCCCGGTTGTTGTTTCGGTGTTATTGACCAAGTAGCCGTTTGGTTTTTGATCGAGTTTTTGGAGTTCCTTACGATTAGGTACCTACCGCCAATAATAAACCTCCTCCCCCATTATTATTATTATTATTATAAAGCGTTCAAAATGCATATATGTTTGCGATTTGCGTTCAGCACACATGCGACGAGGCCTCTGCGTGATTTCGTATACTATAAAACATACGTTACGGTGGGATTGCGAATATCCGGTACATTTGACACGACGACGTCAATGGCGGCAGAGAATCGTATATTGTGAAGAGTGAAAAATAATATCCACGGTCGGCGTTTCCGTAAGTACAGGCAGTTTGAGAATTGCATCGTCTAAAGTCGTGTGTGTGTGTGTGTGTGTGTGTGTGTGTGTGTTAAACATTTCGTTTTTACCGGCGTCGAGGTCACCGGGCTCGACAACTGAGAGGCGGCTGCGGGCGACCGACGGAACATAATATATGTAATTGGTATTGTGTGACATTTGCCACTTGTCAACCGGAGCCCTAGCTTTATTTCCACCGCACTATAGGTAAATCCCTAATGAAATATCGGCAGAAACTGTTCGTCTTATCGCGGAGTGCCTATACCTATACACGCTAGGTGCAATCAAGTCGGGGCTGAAGATTGTTAATGAAAAACTGTGTATATACGAAACTCTAGACACACGGTTTGCCGAACCGAAACCCTTATAATAATTAGCGCTGCGAATTTAATGCTCTGAAAAACCTCAGACGTTACATTTACATAGCCTTACACGTCAAGTATAGAAAAACACCCCTTTGAACAGCAGTGCTCTGTCACTATAATATAGAGAGTAATTCTTTTAATGTTGAACAGTCATGATTTCGCAAAGTATAGACTTCTTTTAAAGCAAATATTTTGTCGGTTTAAGAAACAAGCGGTTCTAAAATGTTACTTCACTATTATTTTTTTTATCCTTATTTTTGGGGTTGAAACGGATACTGACTTTTGATTTTCAAATGGTAACATATATTAAAAGTTTCGTAATATACAGATAGAGTATTAGTTTAAATACATTTTTCATTTCTTTTGACCCGTTCACGAAATATTCCACTTTTAAATGTTGGTACAGAAGATTAGTGGAGCACTATTCAAACGCCATGCGCCTTATTACCATACAAATGATACTCCACTACTTTTACTCCAGAATTTTTACACACTAAGTAATACTGTAATACTCTGTCTAAACATAGAACATTTAACAAGGTAATAAAGTTACCATTTAAACATCATACGTTGGTAGGCATTGCACTCCCAAAAATAAGGGTAACAAAAATTATGCAGTAATATTTTAGATCTGTTCATTTCTTAAATTGTCAAAACTTTTTTTATTTTTTTTGAAAATAATATACTTCGCAAAATAATAATGAGTGTTCAATGATAAAAAAAGAACCTTGTGTATGAGCTGAATTACTGCTCTCCCCCCTTAATTGGATTATAGAAATAGGTTTGGTAAACAATAAAATACTATGAATAGCTGTAATCTTTCGAAAATAACGGTGGAATTTAAGCATATAACTAGTGGAGAATAAAATTCAAAACCATCAAAATTTACACGCCATGCATATACAATATTTAATTCTTTTGGCTTAATTTAGATGGGGGGGGGGTCAGCGTGATGTTCAAGATTTGAAAAAATCTATTTATTTGTGAATACTTAATAAACTGTTTGTTTTAAAAACTTTATTTGACATGTATCGTAAAAAAAATACCGTAAATGCAATGCAAAAAGGAAAAGAATTTTAAAAAAAAAGTTTCAAAATCGAATTCGTTAGTACTACATTGAAATACTTTATACTAAGAATGTTATATGTTTTGTAATACTCGTAAGCTTAAAAGAATATATTTGCCCACAAACCCACAGACGTGGTATAATGTACCAAATCAATACGGTTTTATTTCGTAATAATAATATTATACACATTCATCAGTCAATTATCCTGACTTTTATTTATTTTTTTTATTTTTTTTACCACATTACTCTCCGTTGTGATCACGGTCATTAATACAATTATTTCGCCGTTGGTGTTTTGGTTTGTATTTTCAATTGAATTTGAATAATTTTTAAAAATTCAATTATTCGATATTATTTGATATACATAGGTAAGGTAGGTTTGGTTGGGTTAGGTCACCCATTTAAATTTTCCAAACCGTTTTCGCAGTTAGAGAATCATTGTTTTCTTTTTATAAACATCTATAATGAATATATCTAACAGTGCACGTAATTTATATAGGGTTTATTCTTCGAGAATTCACGTTTGATTGTATACTATTGACTATTGTATTTTATTGTTAGCTAGCCGTTCCAACCGGCCTTACCCGTGCCGATTTTTATTCATTTTTTTTTTACTCATATTCCTTTTTGATTTTAACCGTGTCAATAATGAATAAAAACAAATCAGTGGATAGTGGGTAGTCCACCTTCGGCGGACTAAAAGTATTCTGTTATGACATATGTTTTTAAATTTTGATTTTTAATTTTAATGAAAATATTGCTCTTTCCTAAAACCAACTCGAGATCTTAGTAGCAATATTGGATATTTCTTAGCAAACATATATTCTATAGTCTCGATCAGCAAAAGTTTCATAACTCCTTGATAAGCGAACATTTTTAGTCTTTGCCGTGTTGTGTCCTGTAATAGATCTTTGTTTAGGCATGAATAAAACGCAAAAAAATTTTAAAGACATTTTACAGTTATCATTATTTTTATTAATATTAATTACCATAAATACCCATACCATAGATATGTTTTGACCAACCATTTAATTTTTTTTAAATTTCATTCGTGTGACTAAGGTAATCCATATAAATAAGTAATAATACCTAAAAACCAAATTTTGGGGGGGTTGTTTTTAATAAGAAATAGATCTCAATGGTATCCATTAATGTAAACCGTATCGAAATCCGTTCGGCAGTTTCGGAGTTTATCCCGAACAAAAATAAAAACGACTTCATTTTATACTATGTATTGATGTATAAAGGCCGATAGAACGTCGTGAAAAATATCTTCAAGAACGATCGTAGACATTTTTCCAACGATTATTTGCAATATGTTTTAGAACCGATTTCCTGAAGGTTCGTAATGAGAACTGTTGAATTTCACTCAAGTATATGTGCAGTACGCAACGCCTCAACAACCGGGGATTCTGGGGTGCAACGAACTCCTAAGAAGCTCTTAACGGTGAAGCGAACGGTATTTGAAATACCCATTGGTTATTATCGAATGATAAGTGTTATTTATTTAGTGCTTTATTGATTCTATATATTCCAAAAAAAAAGTATTAAGCAATGTACAGACTTACACTATAGTATACCCACGACTGGATGTACTATTTTTAACATTCAACAATATGTTTGAAATCTGAATTACTTGTAGCTATACCGTCTTAAAATAATATTTTCCGAATAATTATCGTAATTTTATTAGTTGTGTGTTGTCTAGAATTTAGATAACCGAAAATCATCTTTTATTTTTCTCTTATATAAATGATTAATAATATTATCTTTACCTTTCATCTAGAATCAATAGAATCAAAAAAATGGTTATTACATTGGCTGCTCGGAAATTCTCAGTATGACGGGATTTAGTAAATAATAACCATGGTACATGAATAAATTGTAGAAATTTCTTCTGTTATAGTTGCCTAACTGGACAACGGAAATTTAAAAGCTATGTACTCAAATAGTTCAAGGTATTTTTTTTATTAACTTGGCTGAAATATATAATTAATAGACAAAATAACCTGTACATTTGAGTTGTTGTATTTTTAAGTCAATTCGTATGGGAGGGTTTCCCACTCTGCATACGGTACTAGGGCATGGCCGGTTTCTGCCGATAATGTACCATTCCCTTTTCCGCCGATTCCCGTTTCCACCAAATCATAAAATTGGTCAATATTTTAATATTAATGGAAAATTGTTTACGTTGTAATTATTAATTAGATAAGCAAATCGATTGAATATTATACAATTTTTCTATTTATGTATGATACAAATTACTGTGTTTATTATTTATTGAATACAAGGTAAAAATAGTTGTTAATACTCATAACGGTTGTCTTACAACAATTTTTTACATAAAAAATATAATCATTTTCTTTTATTATTATTATTGTACATAATATTAATATTATTATTAAGTATTTAGTATTATCAGAGTTAATATTCAAATATAAGACTATTTTTTTTTTTCATTTGGCGGAAAAAGGAAATCGACCAATTTTATGATTTGGCGGAAACGATAATCGGCGGAAAAGGGAAAGGTACATTTTTTGACGGAAACGGGTAACTTCAGTTATCTTTCCCAACACCGGGATTTTCTATAGCGATACTATCGTTATTACTAAAATATCACCGCTTTGGAAATAAAATAATGCATTAATTATTGTGTTATTGGAGAAATAACGATAACAATAATAATATTGTGACAATCTGCGCTGGAACGAAACGTACATTGTAAATCGATATTTTAAACACCGTGTAATAATTATTATTATTATCATTGGGATATATTCAAACAACTAACATAATATTATATTGTGCAGCATTGGCGATATAGAGATACTGACACGTGTAAATACGAGTAAACGGTGTAGTCGTTTTGTTTACACACGACTCGTTACGAAACGGATTTTACAAAATCGTAAACCAACCGATCGGTTATTATTAATATTCTAATTTAAATACGACATTACAACATCGTGCGAGTACGGGAGATGTTCGATAATAGCATGGAAGATATTGCAGTTCAGTATTGGCCGAAATCCGCGCGTATAGGTTTAATACGCTATTTTGTTTTTATTTCTTGATTTACCATAAAAGATTCCAAGATTTCTTTCCTTTTTTTTTCAAATTTATTCTTTTTATTATTCTGTTTTTTTCTTTCTATAAGTACCTACACGAAATCATATGAAATTAAAACTGTAAGTTTTTTTTTTTCCTCAACTCGAAACCAAAAGTTTTCATTTTTATTATACACTTACTTCTCGGAGAACATCAAAAGTTATAAATCGATGAAAAAAAAAAATCTGTTTACCTATACGTAATAACTAATATTATAACATGCCTGTTCAATTTCGTTATTTTGATAGAACCAACCGAATCAAATGAAATTCGACAAATATAATACTATAATATTATGAACAGAGAGAATTACCTTAATTAAAGACATAAAGACGACTCGTCGATAGTCGACTTTTTGTGTTATTCTGATAATACAGGAGAGTACGTTTTTAATATTTTAATTTGTATTTTCGTTTCAATTTTTGACAGATTGTGTGTTGTACTAGCACGGGTCAGTTTAATCACAGTTGTATTTGACGACAATATTTGGCAGGTGATAATTTCTGTGTTCAGTACGAATCGCGCAGGCATTTTAATTAGGTACATTTTATAAATTATGAGAATTAAAAGTCTGCAGTGTATAATCCACTGACGCGGTCGTGAATTTTAGTAAAATGGTGATCTTAAAACGCTAAAAAAAAAAAATTATTACAATACGCTCAAATTTTATTTTCAAAACTAAATATAACTTATAATGAACCTCTTATTGAATTTTCAAACAATTTTATTCGACTAAAAAAATATATTCACATAAAACCAAATAAAAACTAAACAAATTTGTAAATGTAAAATGCTTGTAATAATAGCACAAAAATCCCAAAAATGTAAAAAGAAAATTTGCCATTCTGTAAATGTTACCATGCACAGAAAAAGATAATATAAGTATACTATAACACAAGCAAAAAGTCTCAGTGATCAATTTCTAACGAAACAAAAAGAAAAAAAAAATCTAAAACCATTCTTGCTGTAAACTTTCTCGCTGACCCTAAGTTTTACCTAATTATTCAAAATTTTATTTTAGAAAATATGATACTCTTGAAACTCAGAGCAAGATTTTTGGTAGAAAAATTGAATTAAATAAGGTCTAAAATAATGAAACTTTCATTGCCGTACATTTATCCGGTTTTCCTACAAGTTTCGTTTCTGTTTTTCACAATCATGAAAATTGTGAGGAAAATAAAAAAAAATAACTTCTTCGGTACACCAACTAAATCTAATATGCTAAAATGTCTTATTTTTATATTTTCGATAAGATTTCTAGTAGAAAAGTGATTCACAAAAACACAAAATATAAATAATTTAAAATAATAATTAATAAAATAAATAAAACAATAATTTAAAAAAAAACACATTGTAGTATATAGTACGTTCAAAAAATATTAGCAGTTTTACCTCTTAATAATAATAAATTTAAGAAAGGAGTAAAATTTATCTTTTGAAATTTTATCACCTGTTAAATATCAGTGGGGTCGATTTTTACGATTACACAGTTGTTAAACAATTATTTTAGCAATAAATTCAACTTGGGAAAAGCCTCGTATCAAATTTATGACAATTTTTAAAGGGTTTAACAAACTTAATTCATATGCATCAAAAAACAATACCCATATATTGATAATTTGAACGAATTTCGTTGAAATCTGATGCGAATTCCTAAATTGTGTAAAAACTAAAAATCCTGATTATGGATTTACGGTATTCTATACTTTTAAAATATATTATGTAGAATATAAGAGGAACCTAGTAAATAATGTTTGAGTATTTATACGAAACAGTAAAAATTGTGTATTCGTATATAACAAATACAAATAAAAATAATCGACAATTTTAACTAGCTATGAATAAAACAAATGACTCCAGAATGTTTGGAAAATTTTACCACGTCATTAAAAGGTCCATATAAGTATTCGGTGAATATTTCAGGCATCTACGTACCTGTATGAAACACCGATTCACGACAGTTAAATTAAATCGATTTTGATCGAAAATTTTGTTGCGTGAATATTTCCGTTTTTTTGATCTCAGTTCGTCATCAGAAACCACTCCTGAAGTCGATGATTAAAGCAAATTTTCTGCTCCAATATTCGAAATTCTATTCGTTAAAATATGAAGCAAAATAAAAGTCACTTTGTAAGATAATGTATCTATCCAAAAAGAGCCTACTTATATTAAAATATTATCACGAGATACAATATTTTCGTCTATTCTCCTTTCTCCTGATCCGTCGTACCTACTAAAATATTGTGTTTGAGACGGTCGACATATTGTCAATCAAGTGTAACAAATTCAGCAGTAGTTGAGACACGTTGTCTTATATTAACGTAATTATCCCTGAAACGCAAACAATATAATTATATTGGCTGTCGAATAATATTGTTATACCTCGGAAATAATAGATAGTAAGGTAGGTCGTAGGTACCTGGCAAAATTTTACAAGGGAAGAAATGTCGATCCTTATTTGAATAACCACAAATTTCCCGGGTTTATTCAGTGTACCTACCTATATAGATTTATTGTCAGCGTTATTATACGTTTTGTGTAGTTGGAATTTAACATAGGTCGTTTTTTGTTTCCCGTGCAGGTTCTTTTATTTATAATGTGGAAAAGCCGGAATAAACGGGTATATTTTAACGCAATAACGGTTTCTGTTAAAATCGATTTTGTTTTGTTTTGTGTAATTTGTTAAAAAAAAAAAATCATTAACACAGGAAATTATCATTGGATGCTTAAATTGGTGTTTTCTAGATGTAGTATAATTAGCGAAATATTTTTCTGTTTTTTGAGTTATTCATAGCTGTTTGCAATTGTTGAGGTTTTTTTTTAATTTTTGAGAATACAATTTGTTTAGCTCCGTAGAATATTACTCGAAAATTTTGTATGCGGTTTCGCATAATAATTGTTCTTATAATGGTAGCAAATATTTTGAGTGTTATTATTTTGATAAGTGGTTTTAAGTTAACTATGATAGCATGATTGGTATAGAAATTGTTGTGTTAGAAATCGGCCAATATGTCTTCTGGTGGAAAAGTGAGAGGTTTTCTTGATGAAAACGAGTATTGGTGGACAAATTTCAGATCTGTAATAGTGGAAACTGGTACCACACTGATATAAATCCACGTATTGTCGTATGGATATAATAGTTGTATGTCTTAAATGGCATTCATAAACCATAAATATTGACGGCGTTTTTCGAAATATTATCGGTTACGTTACTTTAATTTAGATTTAATGTTACGAAAAGATCAATTAACAATAATGATGTGTGCATATGTTGCGACGATTGGCGCGTAAGGATAAACCACAATATAAATATGTGTATACGATAATATTATTTAAAATTGTTATCCACATACCGAAAGGAGCCGAACCAAACCCGTCTATAATATAAATGTTATGTAGGAATACAAATTATCTGATGTTGATATGCTGGATGAAAAAATGAATACGAATAATAATACACGGTATACGCTTTTTAATAAGGGCTTGCGTTGGGGTGTGAAAAAATAAAAATAATAATAATTTTATTCTTCCTATATATACTACCTATATATTATTATGTTTTCCTTTTTGAAGGGTCTTATAATATATCGCGAACCGGGTACTAAATTTAATATACGCGCACATTTACCTATATAATATTATATGGTGGTGCCACTGCACGTTAGTATTTTTATGTAATCTCATTATTTGTGCGAGTACCTACCAATACACCTCTCCATGAGTGCGAGAAAGAAGGATTATTATTTAACACGACACTTAAAATATCAAGTACATTAAAAATACAAAATAATAATATGCACTCACCCGTATAGATTACCGAATCAGGGGCGAATCCGGGACAACATAATAGGTTGATTTTGAAAACTAATCTGAAGTACACATTTATGATGAATTCAATGATGAATCAAGCTAAAAATGTATTGGGGTTCGGAGTGTATTGGAGAGTAGACAGAAGGGGAGACGATCGCATCCCTAGTTCCATCACTGATTCGAATGTATCCTGATAATACTGAGGTTGTTTTATGCGTGTCGCCGTAAATATGGCATGTCGAATGTATAAGTTTTATTTTCGAATGTCCGTTGGCAGATATGATGACAATTTAACTAATCTGTTCTATACTATACATCCCAACAGTGAAAATAATTGTTAATTATCCCAATATTACTTAAAAATTTGTAAATGTACAATTATTTAATTCAATTATGTTCTTATTTGTATTGTTGTTAGTGATATTAGTTATTACTTAAAAAGTAAATTTGAATAAAGTATATTAATATGTAATACTAATTCCGTAAATACATAAATAACAATTGCATACGATAATTAACTTGCATATCATGTTAAAATTATTTGATATTTTTACGCTATAACAACACATGACAGCAAAAACTGCAGTAAGTTGCATCGTATATTTCATGTTATTTAAGCCAATAGTTTATCAAACTTCAGTTGAGAGTGTTTAATCGCCATTTAATATTAATCCTCAGTTAAACTAGAAAAGTGATTTTACTATCACTCAGTTAACATTTTAACTGCACTCTAATCACAGAATAACTAATCCGAGATATTTGACCGGTTAAAACATTGAATAAGAGATTAGGATCGATATTATCGGATTGGAATGTTATGTGATTATTTATTTTTGTTTTATTTAACTTTTAATTTCAAATTTTTCTCGCTTTCTTGTTTCGTTCTAGATAAATCAGCCACTATTTGAAAGTAACAAGTAGGTACTTAAAAATTTAGTTTTAGGAAATTGATTCATTTTACTTCCTACCTTAAAATAATTGATTATTTGAATAAACATGAAACTATTAAAACAAATAAACACAAATTTACTTGAAAAAGCCGAGATATTGTAGCCGGCCAAGTTTTTCATTATGATGATGAATACAAATTCGTTTATTGAATTCAGCAACATGTTCGTCTCACCGACATGACTAACATCAATTAATGCATTTTAATAATGAAATGAAATAATCTTCAGTTTGTTATACCCTACAAAATTTAATCTAAGAATGAAAATAATAATTTGTTTAATTTTCTGTTAGTTTTATCTGAGATTTGTTAATTGAACGTTTGATAAAATGTGCCTAAGAGATTTCTGGGGGGAAGCTATGTTTTCCCACGTTGACATATTATAAAACGGATTTTTGCTGTTCTGCAGCCACATTATAATAATAATACACATTATTACGTATTAAGTTGCGAACGTCAAGTTTCGTGTACCCATATAGGTAATCTGATTCGTGTAGGTACTTATTTGTTTCCGTTGGGGATCACCTTATAGAACGAATGTAATAACTATATTTTTAGGTACTAAAACCGTGTTATTATCGAGTTGGCGTATTCGGCATGCCGTGTTATATGACGTTAGTCGTACAGAAATCGCGATTTTTTTTTTTTTTTTATTTATTTTTTTTTTAGTGACGTTTGTCCGCTGTTTTATATAGCTTATAAAACAAAACTCTATAGCGAATACGGTTTTATTTCATCTCTGTCGCCCATATGTAGTTGTAGATACTCTTGAAACGGTCGATCAGAACTCTCTATAAATCTGTATTATATTATACGTATTTTTCTGAAGGCAAAATTCTATTTTCTCGTTTTCATTGTATAATAATAATATTTTCCTGCAAGAGAAATTTTTAAAATAATAGCATATCGTTGAGTATTTTACGTAAAACGATCGATAGACGTTCGAGTTATTATCATTCATTTCTATTCAGGTATTATCTAAATGCTGTTATACTGCGTTAAAAAAAAAAAAAATTAACGAATGAAAACATTTTAGAAAAAAATTACAGTCGAAATTATTATTATACTTTGACATAAAAAAATATATAATATTTTAATAATAAAAAAAAAATTCTTTAGCTTTACAAGGCTTTTAGGCTTTTATCTTTTAAGCTTTTCTACTTATCTGTCATATTTTCCTTTAGTCATTCTATCAAGACTTGAGTATAAGCTCCATCACAAGTTCCTGGCCACTATATTCATCCACTACCATGGCCTATTAGTTTTTTTTTCGGTCTTGTCCCCTCAAACTCTACGCTCGTGGCTTTTCTTAGTACCTATAATAAGTCGTTTTTCGTACATGCCCAGCCGAGTCCAGCCTTGTTATACATTTATAAACTTAATGAACTTGATCAAATGTATTATACGGTTTATTATGCTAAGAATACAAATTATTTTATATTGAAGTTTATTAACCATTTTTGAAAAAAAATGTAATTATTTTTATAAAAGTATTTACTTTACTGATTAGTTTTTTGTGTTTTTACGATTTCGTAAATTTTGTATGAGTCAATTTCTTTAAACACGATACATCAATAATATTATAAGATCCGATATAAAAATAGAAATTAAAATTTCGAAAAAAAGTTTCTATATTTTACTCCCAATAATAATGAAATGTAAACACAATTTAATAAACTTATAATATAGGTACGCATAAAACATGCAATTTTAATTTGTTTAAACTTTAAGGTTAAAATAAAAACGTATCATTTATTAAAAAAACCAGCACTGTGTATATCTAAAAAACAGAAGAAGAAAACGTTTTTCAAATTTGATACCTATAACACATTCATCATTATATTTTAATGGTCACGCATATCAAAACAAGAAAGCTAAATAACAATATCAAAATTACCTAATTATTTATAAAATATTAAGTACTAAGCACAAAATTCATTATACAAAATAAAATATTGTTTCAATTTCAAGTATAACTATATGATTCCAAAGATACAATTTATGTAACAGTAATTAAAATTTAATTTAATAATTAATGTGTTCAAACAAAAATTAAAATTAAGTACATTATAACATTAATTCGTATACAACGCGTCATTATAGTTATTATAGAAACGGGACAGTTTCGATTAAATTTCATTAGACAGGTATAGAATTTAAAATTGCTTTCAATTATTTTCATGCAAAATGTCTTACTACGGTATTTGTTTCAATCAATAACTCGTTAACTTTTTGGATTTTTCAAATTATTTTTTTGCAGAAATGTAAACATATTTTTTGTATCCTTTCTTATGAAAAATCTCCGTTAGCAATTATATTTAAACGAATTTATGTGTTTACTTACTCAGTAAGCAAGCAATTAAGTTGTTCAAAAATCGATACTATTTTTATATATATGAAATAAAATGAGAAATTCCAGTGAAAAAATCGGATTTCGCAATTATTATAATTGATTGGTAAAATTAGATATAAAGTTGTATTATTATTTTTTTGCTTATCGTCTGATTAATTTTGAATTATTGACTAAATCGGTGTATTTCTATTCAGTAAGTACTAAACCCTCTAAAATTATTTAATAAAGTATATTGTGACAATGTCATGATAATATAATTAATTTTTTTTTCTCGGTCATCGGGTATGAAAATCAAAATGGTAATATTTTTTTTTCAAAGAAAAATAATATGATATAGTAAGTATGATGTACTCATCATAATCAGTAAAATTATATTGAATATTGTTTAAGTAAAATAAGAAATAAAATATTTATATGTGTATAAGTATATAAAAAGTCTTGCAGTAAAAATACGTATACAAACGAAAGTTCCCCTTTATAAAATATCAACTGTTTATTATGGAAATCTAATTTTTTTATACACTTCAAGTAGTCCTTTTCCATTTTGTCCATCTTTCTATCACGATTAGTTTTCCCGATAATTAGATAAATATCAATAATATTTTACAAACGTTATAATAATAATACACTGTCAATATCAATATAAGAGGGTTCCTTATTTTTTTATCAAACAACAAATTCGCTACTATTTATACATACACGCTATTTTAGAGTATTTTGAAAAATAATTTTAATTAATTTATAACAGTTATAATAAAAAAAAAAAAGGAGACAAAAGTTTTTTAATTCATATTTTTACGCAAAGATGAATAAAACTCAATTCTGGGTAACGTTTGTCAAAAATTGACCCTGAAACGCTTATAAAAAAACATAACCCCTACATTAAACTCAAATTATTCTTCTTTGCCCACTTAAAACGACTTATAATCAACCCTGTGTGATTTTCAAGCATTTCTGTTTATTTAAATAATTTTATCCACATAATATCTGCCAAACAAAATGTTTATTATAAAATTCCCCAAAACCGACCGAATGTTTTTAAAATTTTACCACGTCTAGAAAAGTTTTACTCAAGTATTCTATGAACAGGCTACTATAAATATTTTTAATCGAATTACACCAAAAACAATAAAATTTACAATAATAAAACAGCTATTTTCGTAAACTTTTCCGTTTATTACCAATTATTTTTAAAACAACACGGAAAATTAAAAAAAACGACTTTCATATGCATCAACTAGACACAATTCCCGTTTAAAAAAAAAACGTGTTAGTTTAATAAATAAATCGGTGCATAAAATATTTGGGGTTGTTTTTTTTTTTTTTTTTGTAAGTAACGGCTTAAAATTATGTACCCGGAACATTGAAAAGTACCGCTAATGAAAAATAAGCACCGCCTCACACATTTTGTATTTTACCTAAGTAAACTATTCACGACAAGACAATGCAATTTAAAAGACGGTCGATTGAAAGGAAATTGCATACCTAACTTAACTCTGTTAAACATAACAGAATACGTAGGGGTTATAATAATAATTGTATCGTTGTCCTTTTGAATATTGATCTCGTGTGTTTTAGTAAGGTATGATTTAGGACTCGGTGTTTCAAAACGACGTGTAGGTTTGTAGAATGACACTCAAACAAACCAAAGTTAAATAATAAATATAATGACACACAAACAATATTAAAATATCATATTATACGAGTCGATCGTCGGTTTCGATAACCGATAATAATATTATACTTCATTTTTATTGTAATATTACACTTTTATCCGGGCAGAAACAGAATATCACTTGTGTATTTTATAGGCACGGCCAAATGCTATCAAATTTTTTTTTTATTTTTTTTTTTTTATTTTACTAGGACTTATTTATACCTATATAAAGTAAATAGCTACATATATATTATATTCATTTGTGAAAATATCGATCAGATTACTTTGGAACTATTGAAACTTTTCAACACTAAGAGTTACTTAAATTTCTTCTAAAAAGGTAATAAAATAAAACAAGTTTTTACCGTACCGTTATAAGTTATGCGTTTAAAATATATTACCCGTACTCCGAATATGTTATATATATATATATATTCATATTAAAATTATTCAGATTAAAAGTTTTTCAAAAATTACAATTTATATTGTATAGGTATGTATACACAATTTTTTTTTCGAATATACTGTATCGGTTCCTCCGAAATAATACACGACGATCCATAATCATCAAACGCGTACCTATTTTATAATTTATAGATTTAATTTTAAACTGTTCATTTTAATAAATCATGATTAACTATAATTAGAGTTTGAATTGAAACGATATTTTACTATTTTTTCAAACCTCATTATAATTTTTATATTTTGTGGTTTATAATAATAAAATCGGAATTCAATGCGTGCAGTAAGAAAACAGTTCTCTTACTAAAAAATAAATATTTATCACCATTAGACTTATCTACATAGATCCTTCAATACATAAATTAAAATTAATTTTCGTTAAAAATTATGAAATTTTTTTTTTAAAAATATAAATGTGAGTATTTTTAGAAATCCGCGAGCAGGTTTTTATATAATAACTACAGTTCATTGAATATAATCGATGGTACATTCGATTTATATTTATATACATTGCTGTAACGGAATACTATTATTTAACAGGATTTTTTTTCTTTCATATAAATTTCATTCGGATATTTTAGATTCTTTTAAAAATTATTATTATTATTTTTTTTTTTTCATAAAAATACCACATGGGTTTAATATTACAGATATTATAAACAATTATTAAATTTATTTATTTTTTCATTGAGGCCTAATGCAGGAATTTTTTTTAAAAATAAATTATTATTATTTAAACAGTATGGGTAGTGAAATATTCATTCTGATGTCGAACAATTATTGAATATCACGAAGTACATGGAATTTATATACATATATACATTTTTTTTAAAAAATGTAAAAGTTAGAACAGTGATGATAACAGAACAATAACTTGAGAAGACAAGATGTAGGAGTACCTAACATGGTTATTAGCAGAGATTTTTTTTTTTTTTATTATTATTTATAGACGGTATACACTATTTTCTTCTTAACTACTTTGGTGGATTATCAGAAATATATTTTGAGGATTTGTGAATAATATTAGAGTTGATGTAGAATCTAAATTAACTATGGATTTTTTGATAGCGGCTTTGGTGATTTAGTTCGAGGATGGAGTTTGAAGCTTGCAATAGTGGGGTCGGTGACAGATCAAGGATACTAATATCACTGAAAAAATTATTCAGCATAGTGAATGACTATGTAGATATATCTGAGGTTTAGATTAAGTAGAGCAGAGGGGATAGCGGCCACTACGTTGGGGAACTCCAGCAATAATCATTCATAAATTGATTAGACAGTGAGTTGTTTATATTGACGGGGAAAACACATTACGCGAGGAAGGATTTCAATAATACATATTAGAGCGCAAAAAAATGTTTAGCTCGAATGCCTAATTGGAAGAATGTGGGAATGGTATTATCAGTTTTGGAGATAGTTTATAGTAATTTTGAAAAAGTTTTTTTAAACAGTTTTTAAATCGTAGGGAAGAAGCTGATAATACGAAAACTACATAACATGTTTAACAATTAAACAGCCGAGTGTACATAATAAAATAAGTTAAATAACAGACTATAAATAGAAAGCGATCGAAGTTCACATGTTTAATAAACTGTGGAATATTAACTAGGTAGATATATACTCACAATCAAGTAAAATTATGCCGTGTCAGGTATCAGGTTTCTTAACATAGCAGTCCATCTGCTACGACAAACCTAATATTATTATAATATAATTATAGTGGGTATCAAATTATAGTGCATTTTACTTAAGTTACAAACGGTTTTTCGGCGATCAACTGGATAAAGTTTAAAAGAGTTTGTGAAACAAAATCTTTTTCTTTATATATATACATACAATTTGTTCACATTTTTAAAACTTCTTTAATTAAGTTTGTACAGTACCAAATTTCGTAGAACAAAATTAGTTTATGTATATTCCAAAACAAAAAAAAAAACTAAAAAAAAAACAAAAAACAAAAAAAATCGTTTTCACGAGTTAAATACAATTTTTGTTACGTCTGAAAAATTAAAATCCACGTGGAGTTTTTAACTGTTAATGTACAAAAACAATATGAATTTTTTCGATTGAGAAATCGAAGGTTATTCTATAATCGATTTTTATTTACACTTTAAAAAAAAAAAAAAAAATGTCAGTAGTTCGGATACTTTAAGTATAAGTAATAATAATATAAATCTGTCAAGGCGGTTACATGAGGGATTCAGACTATACTTTGGCAACCTTATTTTTAGATTATGAGCGGAGCGAAGAAGCTTATGGTTTTACAAAGACGTTTTTTTTTTTTTTTACTGTGCGTAACTTTTCTACCAGAAGACTTGCTCAGATTTCTACGTGTAGCACTTTTTCTGAAAAAAAATCGATGTGAGGAAGTATTTTAAGAATGATCTTTTTGATTTTCTCATGAATGCAAAAAACCGAAAAAAAAACAAGACAATTTGCGAAATATAATAAATATAATACTACGTTTTTTTTTTTTGTGAACAACTTTTCTTCCAGCAATTTTGCTCCAAATTTTAAAAATAACATTGTTTCTAAAAGGAAATTTCATTAGGGAAGTACTTTAAAGAAGCAATTTTTTGATTTTCTGAAGAGTTTTTCCAGCAAATGTGAAAAACCGGGATAAAAAATGGGAAAACCGAGGAAAACGTAGGAAAACCTGGAAAATCGATATAACATTAAACCAATTTTATTAAAACAACATACAAAACCTATTCAATTATTTTACTATAAAATGTCATTATATATTGTTGACAAAGTATCACTATCAACTAAACTTCACTTAGAATCATATTTTCGTTAGCAATGGTTTATTGTTACAGATATACATTAGATTTCCGTCTATATCCTACCTTCCCAACTTCTCACCTACACAAGTGGCTACACCCGTTCCCATTTTTTTACTTTTTTTACATTTTTGACGCACATAAAATGTTTTAATTGTGCTGTGATTAGCAAAAATATATAAAATGCAAAAAGTATTCGAACCACTACTAACGGCCGCTTCTACCGGTGTCCGAGACGAGAGAGTGAGGCATTGATGATTGACACCTACGATAATTGTTATATGTTAATTGTTACCCAGTTTGAATAAACAAGCATGTCTGCAAGATAGCAGTGCGTATATCGAAACTGATGTTACGTGGATTAAATCACAGTACAATGAGTTATTTTATGGAAAATTGAACTATGACTATAATTTATTATCGATGTTATGGTAATGCTAAAAAATACAGTATTTGAATATTCAAATGTGAAATGGGAATACGAGTGAACAGTTTTATCCGGGACCGGTTTTTATTCCCAATCCACCCATGACGATTACACTCGTTCATTTTAAATTATTCTCTCTTGATGTATTATTGTATGTGTATAAAAAAAAGACATTTATGTTTCTTTAATTGGTAATTTGTTAGATTCGATCGTATTGAAAATTAATTTAATTTCCGTTCAATCAGTGTCCGCGGGCGTGGTTGACCATTTAATTTCAGACAACGTCGGAACTTTGTGGAAATCCGACTGCTGTGAAACCACAGTTTAGCAGTTGGCTCCCGAGGACTGATGATTGATAATTGATTTAGATCCCGAATTATTATCTCCGACGATACCTCGCGAAGAAACTCGTCAAAATAAACCCGAAAAACCCGATATTGATATTATTGTATTATTAATGATATTATTTACCGAATCGGCAATAGCGTCCGTCGACGGGCCGGTGGCGACTATCGGTAAATTCGGCTCGGTCTACAGGATTTAGACCTATCGGTATTCGGTGTGTTTGAAAAGTATTAATTTGGATAGGTGAATTGAAGAAAAAAGATAGTAATAATAACGATAATGATAATTATAATTAACGGATAGAAAAAGCATTTACAATTTTACGCATCACCTAGTGAAGATGGTCAGTCGAATTCGTCGGCTATTTGGGATCGTGACGTTTAACTCGGCTTATAAAAAAAACGGAAACGCTCAGTAATATTTCCGTGATGACAAATAATTTGTCGGGCAATCTTTTTCGTATAGTATTTCCCTATAGTATTCCTGTACGGTAATGAAATAAGGGATGATGATTATAATTGCCAATCGACAATAATATTGATTCGTGTACCCGACTGACACTGTTATAACAATTATCGGATATGAGAAATATTATCGCTGTTATCGGTACAATAACTATTATATCATAGGTGGCGTAATCGTGACTTACCGGTGACGAGTGCCAATAAAAGAGCTCGGTACGCGATGGTCCGTCTGGTGGTCGCTGCAGGTTTGGCGAACATGTTGACAAGAATAAAAAAAAAAACAATCCTCGTCTGACAATGATATTATATAGTAATAATTAACGATGAATGTATAATTTTTTTTTTGTTTTTTTCGGTTTCTTTAAACACTACCGATATTGTTATTGTTCACTGTCCCGTAGTCACGGTCGCGAGGACCGTTGAATCGACGCGAATTTTCGCACCGCATGACGGCACATGTATACGAAGTATTATCGTGACGAGACGGTGTTTCGGTAATATTACGCGCCGTTCGCAGTACTCGTCGGGGGAAAAAAAAAAAAATAAACTAAATCAAAACACCGATTGTTCGACGGAGACGATTAAACAATACGACGGGTAGCGCGGCGTCGAGAAAGAACCCGTACGGGCAAAATCGAGAGGGAAAAAGAAACGGAAAAAAACCGAACCGAACCGCGCAAAAATACCAAGGGGAAAAAAAAACGTCGCACTTACCGCCGCGGCGTGTTCGCGAAAATCCGAGATGAACGGATAAAATTACGGGAACATAAAAAAAAAAAAAAAAAAAAAAATATCAAACGGACGCGGCGCCCGCGAATACGGAATACACGCGGAAAACCCCGAAACACACGACCGCACACCGGATCGGACCGTGCGCACCGGCTTTCCGCGACGGAATCTGACACGCAAACACGGCGTAAAACGCTAACGCCGCCGCTGCCGCCGCCGCCGCCGCCGCCGCGATCTTGCCCCCGGGATATACGTTGGCGCGCCGAACTTGCGCACAAAATTAGACTGCGCTTCCGCGGTTTTTCGCCGTTTATTCCCGTTCGCCCGTCCCCGGTCCAGCGCCCTCTCGCCGCCGTGTCGATCCCGACTTCGCGCCCCCCCCTCCCTATTCTCAAAATCCCCTCGCCCGCCGTAACCGCCGTCACCTCGCGCGGCACACCCGCCGCGCCGGTAAGACTCGTCTTTTCCTCTCGTCCGAACGTGTACACAATAACCGTAACGCAATCGAAATAATATAACAACAATAATAATAATAATAATAATAATAGTAATGATAATATTAATAATGATAACAACAATAATAATAATAATAATAATAATAGTAATGATAACGCGGATACCCCGAAGACGCGCGATAATTCCCTCGGCCCACCCACACGCAACCGCTCACCCGCCACTCCGCCGCTATCGCACTGTCGCCGCGGTTGTGCAAAATAATAACATAATTATTATTTCGCGTACGATCCGAGTGTGTCGCAAGGAATATTGTAGATTCCGAGTGTGTGTACAGGGAAAAAGCTATACCGTATTCTACGGTTGTACAAAGACGGGGGTTTTTTTTTTTATACCCCTTCCGAAACATTTCTCGGGGAGTCCAAGCCGTACGAACGCGAAAAACGTTTGGACGCAAGCCCGGATTAAGAGGAGGGGGGGCGTGTGTGGCCCAGAAGGAACCACGGCCCCCGGGCCACGAGACTCCACGAGTATAAGTTTTTGACCCAGTGATATGTCATTTTGTCCGTCTATAATGACGTGTTTAATCATACAAAAATGTATTGATTAATTTTTAACAATTTTTTTGGTTGTATTCATTTCGAGGAACTCTTTTTAAAAAACTTAGTGCCGGGGCCTCTAAATATCTTTAACCGAGCTTGTTCAATAGAACGAAAAAATAAAAATGTGATAATCCATTCAAAAGTATGTTGAAATATTTAGACTATTTCCATTTACCTTAGTATAAGTACCTGCTTCGAAAAAAAACTTAATTGCTTATCAAACTAAATTAAAATCCATTTTATCGAAATATTTTGAGCTACCTATTTCTCTAAAAAATAATGTTGTTTCTGTTTCTCACTTCCACTTAATGATAGTAAAAATCATGAATTCATCGTAAGAACTTTATAAAATACCATAAAATCGGACGATTAACCTTAACCTCCATATTGATGATTCGTCTATTAGCAGGTATTACGTTACTGTTTTTTTTTTTTTTTTTTGGTTTTCCTATTTAAATCTAATACGCATGTACAAAATAATTGGTGAAAATAACGGTAATGGTCGCCCTCTTTTTGGCAGAGAGGGGGAAGAAAATATTTAAATTTGAAAAAATACTACTCTCCAAACTTGCCATGTTTTCAAGCATATTTTTAATATAGAATTCACTGATTCTTTAAATGTAAAATAAAAAGTTTTCAATATTTAACGTTACGAAAAATGATTTTTTTTTATGATTTTATGATTATTTTCAATTTCTTCTACCACACACCCGAAAGTGTGCCAGTAAATAAACTGTCAATAGTATGCCAATTATAAACTATTTGATTTTGTGGAAATATCAAAAGTTTATAATTTTTAACTTCTTTGGGAATGTTTGTATGATATTTTACGAAAGTGTTGATGCAGTGAATGAGTTGTTTATGTATACACCATATTTTGTACTGTTCAAAGAGGTTGATCAACATATTATAGATAAGTTACCTTCATGCCGTCAATATGTCCAAGTAAAGTGTTCAATACTCAACGACTTTGGCGTGGGTTAAATTGATTATTTAGATCGATTTTCGGGGCGTATCGGAGAATATATTGGTTTTACAATGATGATTATTATAATTTTTTTTATCTTTGAGGTAACTTTTCTACCGGAAATCTTGTTCTAAAATTTCAAGTGTAGAACATTTTCCGAAAGAAAATTTTATCTTGTTAGTAATTTAAAGAGAACATTATTTGATATTTTAAAGGGTTTTCATAATAATTGGGAAAAACCAGAAATAGAATGTAGGAAACCCGGAAAAATGAATGATATTTTTAAAATAAATTTCGCTCCGAATCATTTTTCATTTGGTTTATCATGACAAATAATAATCACAAGAATCGATACCGGTGATAATACGTCCAAGATATACGGGTAAATTTAAAATATTTGACAGTATAGACGGAATTAAGAAAATATAATAAAAAAAAAAAAAAAAACCTACAATAGTTAATAAATATTACTTTGAATGTATTACTGAAATAATTTTGTCCTTTTTTTAACATTTTTTTAAAATATAATCGCTCTATAATAACAACTTATAAGTAGGTAGCCAACTTAAAATTCAAGCTTAAACATTTCTAACGAAACTAAAATAACCTAACAAAGATAACAAACACGTCTCATAGTATGTTTATCGTTAATAGTTGAAACAAATATGTTAAATTCAAAAGTCAAACTAAATTAATATTATTGTACTTAATCTGTATAACTGATGTCTGTAAAAACGAATCCAATGTCTATTATTATTTATGTAATACTTGTTATCAGTTGTATAATACAACTAAATAGTAAAATTCAAATTCAAAACACAATAAACACTTTGAACAAACAGGAAACTGTCAGTTTCTCATATAAGCTTTCTCCTTACATGCATTGGTAATATAATTTTAAAAGGTGGTTTATTATTTAATAAACCATGCCTATTGTATATTATTAGGAGAAAAGTACCTTACTTTGAGTATCAAAAAACAATGTTTTCTTGTCAGTCGCTATAACATATTAAAAGAAATAAAATACATTTTTGACATTTTTCGTTTGGGGTAATATTTCTGGTAGAAAAAATAGTTGAATTAAATGGGTAACGCTTCACCAAAACGTATATATTCACCGTTATACTTATAGTTTTATTTCGGGTTTTTCCCAATTATTTTGAAAACCCCTTTGAAAATCAAAAAAGGACGTCCCGAATGCATAACTGAAAAAAATTTCCTTTTAAAAAAGGAGCTGTACTTGATACTCAGTGCCAGATTTCTGAATAAAAAAAATGTTCACCGACAGAAAAAAAACAACACACATCACAGTAAAACCAATAGATCCCTCGCTATACTCCGAAACTAAAATTAATATGTACGATACTTAAGATGATTTAAAAATTTCACTTTATTGATCTGATGAGATTATATAATAATTCTGATATGAGTTTAATAATATTTTGATTGGTGTCAGTAGATAATTTAAATATGGAGTACAACACTACGAATATATTCTGATCATATGTGTGAGGGCCAGGGACATAAGATTTGCACTTAAGTATTTTTTTTTATCCATTTACAAAATAATTCATGTTTAATGCTTCAACCTACTGTTTACTTCTTTATAGTTTTGATACCAAATATATTATGTATTATTTAGATATCTAATGAGTATGCTTAATTTTTAAAACCAACAACATAAATTTAATTCTTTCTTACACCGTTAATAGTTCATTAAAAAAAAATTGTACATTTTGTGAAAAATTGATAAAAAAAAAAAAAAGGACGGGCATACTTTACACGTGGGTGCAGCCACTGTTGTTGGTAGGAATTTAGGAATGTAAGCTACAGACAGCTATTTAATGTGTATCTGTGAGAAACAATAAACTATTCCTAACTAAATAACGATTCTGAGCCGAGTTCAGTTGATAATGTTGCTTTGTCAACAATACAATGTATGGTATTATGTCATACTCTGATAAAATGATTAAAAAAATGTGCATTTTCAATGAAAACATGACCAATGACAACATTATTTTTAATCTTCAAATCTTTTTTAACCTAAAGACCGAGATTTTCCTGACTATCTCGAATATTAATGAGAAACTAAAAAAATGACCTCTTTAAAGTACCACTCAGAGAAAATTTCCTTTCAGAAAAAATGTTATACTTGATAATCGGAGTATGCTTTCTAGTAGAAAAAGTGTTCACATAAAAAAAAAAAAGGTAATAAACATTATTGTAAAACCAAGGCACTCCTTGTTCCACTTAGAATCTAAAATAAATGTTTAACAAGATAATGAAGGGGTGCCAAGAAGAAACTAAAACTGCAGTAAACTTTCTGAGTATCTTTGGCCGTATGTCTCCCCTTTGATACCCACGTATGTCTGTGATAGTTAAGTAATCGCACTGAAAAAAACAAATTGTCCAAATTGGCGATTGCACGAAATAATATTATCAAATGTATCGAAATGTACGAATGTCTGAATAAATGACATTTCCGCGACACGGATTCAGGACCATTCATTTCGTGTGTGAATCTATGAAAAGTGTGTTTTTGACAATGTTGATTTTATGAAGAGAAATGGAAGGGGAGGAATTATACCACATAAAATGTTTGTAAATCAATCGTCCGAGGTTAAATATTCGTGATATCTCGTAACCCTCCTTACCTCAACCCACCCCGCAAAACCACCAGTAATAATATTTTTCACAATTTTACGGGAATTCAGTGTAGAGTTCGATAGAACACGTCAGCACCATAATAATTAAAATTACTAGTGACGTGTTTTGGTTTTTATCAATATCGATACTGTTTAAGTTATTGTGATAACAATAAATCAAAATTATGCTTAAACTTACAACTGAACGCCAAAACCAATAATAATAGTTGATAATAGGTCAGCGACACTCAAGAGTAAGGACTATGACTAGGAAAACTATTCTCTTATGATTAAACTATTATTAATATTTTGTAGCAAATTAACAAAATACTGATTGAATAATAAAATTATCTAACACATTAATGTATATGTAAAAAAAAGTAACATAAATTGAACTTAAATACAGTAGAGTTTAATACAAATTAATATTTATGTTCATTACATCATATTTACTATTTATTATTTCTTATTCCCCTACACCAGGGCGGCGTCAAGAGTGGATTAAATCAGTCCATAGCCGCAAGATTTAGGAAACAGATTATTAGACTCTCATGTGTTACATTAAGAAATTTTAGAAATTGAATAACTCGATGTTAAACAACTTGTCAAAACTGAAAAATAGTTTTAATTTAATGTAACAATTTACATCTAAGACTTATTACTTGATAACGCTTTAATATTATTATTATAATCATGTGTTTATAGATATATTTATTAATATTATAGGTGATTGCATGATACTTAAATTAATTATGTAATTTTAAGGATCTATTGGTTATTCATTGTGTTTTTATCACGTCGGTAAATAACTTTTCAACCAGAAGTCTTGCTCCAAAGATAGCAAGAGACATTTTTGGTTTTATTTTAGAATGTTAGTTTTATAAGTTTTAAATTTTAGAACATAGATGGTTCGTAAGGAAATTGTGTTTTGATATTCCAACTAGTTTTCATAACAATTGAGGAAAATTATAAAAAAAAAACTTAGGAAATACAGGGAAGTTTACGTTATTAATGGTTTTGTTATTTTCGATTTTGGTTTTTGTTGTAAAATAATATGAACGATCCAATTCGAATCGGCATTATATAGGTACATCGTTCCTTCAAAGTTCAAATTACATATACATTGGACTTTTCGTTAGGTTTTCGAAAACTTAGAACTCATCTCGCCCAAAAGCTGCGGAATGTAAAGGGAACTAGAAAGTGGAGTTACCGAAACGACGAAACTACATTCCGGCCTATAATCGGAATGAGAAGGTCTTCCGGGGTCGTCAAACTAGTGGTTTACTAAACAGAGTTCCGGCTTGACATACGGTGGCCCGCATTCCGGTTTACCCATGAAAATAAAATAAAACCATTTAGTTTGAATGAGTTAATGTTTTCTAAACTATTGTTCCAATTAATAAAACACGAATAGAATATAACAGCTCAGGTACAGGTTTATATTATTTGAGTTAACGTGACCCATGATTATATAGATAGTGGTCACAGGGATGATAACAGATAGTATATGAGTTTACAACAGTTTATAGATAACAAAACTCAATGAGACTCTTATAACGAAGAGTGGTGTTGACCACAGTATCTTACGTGGCGAGCGTTTGGACTCGCCGTCTGAAACAACCGGTCAGTCTAGCTATGACGTTCAACAAAGTGCATAGACCGTAATCTCTGCATAATTTGTCGAGAATATCGCTCAATGGTTCTATATTTAAACTATTTCGTTTTCAATGAACTGTATTACATTTAAACAAATAGGTACAGACAATTTGCAAATGTTAACGTTTAAAAAAGACGCTCACTGCCGATTGTCGTAAACCTATTATCTATTTCCACGTTATCAATTGACCACTCTCTCATAGTATAGATTCTAAGGTCCAGCTGCGCAGATGTTATTTCTATGATGAACAGACTCTTAGTTCACTAAAGAACAATATTTGTGATCCATGTCCGCCATATATCTAAAGTGAAAACAAACCATATAAATGTAACTCATGGTTAAATAAACCATGTAAATTTACAAATTAATAATATAATATATAATTTTGAATTTCGGTCGTATACTATTAATCGACCATTAGAGACAAAAAAAAAAAAACAAAACAAAACAAATCAGTAATAATAAAATTAATCAATAATTGCTTGTATTGTTGATTTTCTTATAAAGGTTAGGTTAGGTTTGGATTTGAAGCCATGTTCATAATAACACTTTGTATAGGAAATATAATTATTATTAATAATAAAAATTCTATACAAAATTACTACAAGTAAAATAATTTTCGAGATAAATAGAAATTACTGAAAACTACCCCAAAATTCACGTCTAGATTTGATGAAGAGTAACCGATTTTTGTTTACACGCATTACATTTTTAAGTTAAAAAATCAATTTGGAAAAATGTTTTTTCATTCAATTTTGATAAACAACTACCCTATTAGTGTATAATGTAGTATATCATAATATACCTAACATTGTTTGTACTCTTGGCAAATGATGAATCAACATCATTAATGCAATCAGAATTTGCTATATGGTGAATTTTCAATTTAAGGTTGGTATTTGAAAACCAATAGTGAGTAGTGGTTTCATTCTCCAAAACAAGGTTAACTAATGTAACATTTCATGTTGCTGTGCGTTTTTTAAATTTTCGGAAAAAATAATTTTGAAAAAAATATAGCTCCTCCGAAATAACGAGTGTCTTACGTTATGTTAATCACTAACCCGAGTAACGATAATTATTTTAAAATGAAACGCGTGTTTTCATAGAAATTTTCAATTTACACGAATATATTATTATTGACCACGTTTTTGGTAAAGTCGACCGTACCTATAGGCTATAACCATCGCATTACGCCTCGCTGTTTGGGCGAGTTTATTTTCTCGACCTTGGTAACGTGAGTTTACAGATCGTTTTAGTGGCGGCGACGATGGCTTCGTACCGAAACCACCCACCCGCTATCACGAAAGTATAAACTTTCGTAAAACTATAACACACCGTACGGTTTTTATATCGCAATCGTTCGTAAACTTTTTAGCCCCATCATGTTTCTATAATATTTTTCCATGTATACCTACTGAAAATATATAAAACAAAAAAAAACTTAACGATAAGAAATTTGTAAACATCTCCCGTTTAGGAAATACGTGGCAAAAAAAATAACAAAACAAAAGTTCTCTTGTTTCAAAACATTTACCCGCGAAATTTATTCAAAATGTATGCAATTTTTATTATCGGCTGCTGCAACAACTACAGGACGTGTCATCCAAACATATTTCGTTTTCTAGTATAATGCCAAGTTTACATAGAGTAAAATGTATACATTTTTAACCACATCGTTTCACAACAAATTCTTTTGTAATACAAAATAATATATTTAATTAGTGATTTTTTTTTTCTCGAAATGGCACGTTTATGGCAAATAAAGATAAATTATCAACCGTTAATGTATGGTAAAAACCTATGATTTACTCGATGAATTCGAGTTTATACTATATAGAGGTGTGTTTCCTATATATGTATTCTCTTTACGCACGTAAAATTTTAAAAAGTCCTCGATTAAAGTAGGATGTGACCTAATTCCGTGAGACGGAGGGGGGCCTACGTAGTGGAAAGGCACTTGGAGATAATCATAATATTATTAATTCCTATCATATACGTAATTAACTGTACAATTTTAAAACGGTATTGATTTACTTTTCATTGTTCGTCACCGGCTTTATTTTCTCGGGTAGGCACGAGCACCTACGAGCTGACTATTTTATTAATTTTTTTAACACGTATAATCCGATACCGTACGATTTTACGAAGGTAAATTTATCAAAAACTGAAAACTATGTCGATCGTTCGAACGTCGTTTAACGCGTGTTATAATTCAGAATACTACAAGTATTTGTATTAACGACGTCTTGCGATATAATCGTTGAGAAAAGAAGAATCGTCCGGTATAAACGCGAAATTACTCTGAGAGTTACAGTTTTCAAGAAATTGATGAGGCCAGTCACAATTATTCAATGTTGCCAATCTATACAAAAATTTTTTTTAAATTGTCACTCCAGACAAAATTAAAAAGAAAATTTAAGAATTTCAAAAAAATATCCTCTGTAAAGTACCACCCAGAGAACATTTCTTTTTAGAAAAGGTGATTTACATGATAATCGGATTATGCTTTCCGGTAGAAAAAATGTTCACATAAAAAAAAAAAATCTCTATCTATATAATACTAATTTTTATTAGTTCATCAGTCACTCCTCGAAAACGTGTTTTGTTGTAATCATTCTTCATTTCATTTCGTAATTTAAATCGTCCTTAATTATAATATAGGTATATATTTTCTCTTATTACCGCCTACGAGCTATAACAATGATCAAACCGA
Organism: Cinara cedri; assembly: GCA_902439185.1. Lineage (NCBI taxonomy): Eukaryota > Metazoa > Arthropoda > Insecta > Hemiptera > Aphididae > Cinara > Cinara cedri. The sequence goes on along the minus strand of CABPRJ010000954.1, from coordinate 215,703 downwards.
AAAAAGAGAGACAATCCCAGTCGTCGATATTTCGTCAGCCATCCAGACAGGGTAAATGTTATGTGTACATATAAAATAAAAAAAAATTGATCAGGTACATATTATGTAAATAATCAGTTTGGTGAGAAAAAATCGGTCCCCAGCGTTGTAAATTTGTTGTTTGACACGATATGCGCGTTCAGAGTTTTCTCAAGGACCAAGAATCTAGGTACTTTTGCTAGTATAAAATATATGTCTAGGTCCTAAACGAACACCTACGTTTCCATTGTTTTAACAAAAACTGAGAATTAAAATTCGTTTGAGAAGTGACAATAGCTTTCGCTTTAACACACACTCGTATCATCGAAAACTATCGTTTCTAACCAGATATAGACCGGATAAAAGTCGAGGCAGCCGTAATCGTCGTAACCGTCGTAATTTTACGTTATCGTTCGATAACGGGTTCTCCGGCGTGTTATATCCAGTGTGAGCGCATTTCGCTAGGGTTTTTTTTTTTTTTTTGTTAAAAAACCGATCGATATTCGCCGTTTCGGAGGTTTTCCCGCTAAATAAAAAAAAAAAAAAAAATAATAAAAATCTTTGTAACCGACCGTGGCTCATCGGCCGCTTGTTCGGAGCCCGCGTACCGATCGAATCGCGCGGTTATCCGTCTATTAGATACCCGCGGAAAATCAATAATCAGTTCGTACACGCAGTGCAACATTATTATATCATATTATACATACGTATACGTAGAATAAAATATAATGTTACTATCGCGCCGCGAAACGCCGTGCAGTAAATCCCCAGTATGCCATAATAATAATAATAATAATAATAATAATTGTTATGATGTCAAGTTAATAACGTCCAGTATAATATTATAAATATAATATACACACCTATACATATCTGCGCACAATATACGCGTCGAATGATCGATTACGAGCGTCGGGTGGCCAACAATGCCCCGTATCCAAGGTGACGGACGTGTAGACAATATTACGGTGGACCGCTATCGCCGCCGCCGGACCCGTTCGGTTTTTCGCGTGGACGGTAAAAACGTAGGAAAAAAAAAAAAAAAAAAAAAATTAATAATAATCACGTGGACGTCTTCGCCCGCCGTCCCGGTATAGTAACAAATAACAATAACGAACTCCGTCATTAATTCGGACTTTAAACGCTAATAAATATAAATTGTACGTGCGTACGTTCATTTCTTTTTCTCCGGACATAAATTACACTACGTTTATGCCACGGATACAAAATAGAACTTTTCGCGTAAAGTTCGTAGTGAATGTCTCGCGACCGCCATTTCGCCCCTATCTCTATATTCGGTTTTTTCATCGAGTTATTGTTGGCATATTTCAATTCGACTTCGTTTTTATTAATTCAAACCGTTATTACAAAAGATTAAGAAACGAAAATCGTAAAATAAAACATACTCTTCGTGTTAAAATGTATAATACATGTTTCTTTGCTTTAAACTCATCCAAAGTGCCGCAAACCTGTGCTTGCGAAATGTACTATGGTCACGCGGGAGACAAACAAATGAGAGGACAAAATTATCGATTAATTAATTAAATATATTGATTTATAATCCATAATGCAATATCCTAGAAATTATTACGTACAATTTTCAATTAAAGTACCGAATTCTCTTTTCGACAAAAACGTTTTTCACAATTAATTTTAATTGGTTTTTTTTAGAGATTTTACAATGTAAAAGATTAAAAATAGCCATTTTCTAAAAAATACTATTCAAACAATTTTAATGTATCACACATTTATATTCAAATAATAATTTATTAATTATAGTCGTTTTAATTTGGCGTGAAAACAATTAATATCCAATAAAATAACACATTATTCTATACAGAATTGCAATCAGCACGGTAATTCTTTACCTTCAATTGAATACTAATTATTTTCACACCTATTTTCTAGAAATTATAACGGATATAATTAAGAAACTATTAACAAAATATGTATGTATGATACAATTACAACTTTTAGAACAATATTTTTCACAAAATAAACATTTTCTAAAGTGAACAAGTAAAGTTTTTTTGTTTTTGTGTGTGTTGGGAGGATGAAAATAAAAATTTAATTTTTCTCCAAATCTATATCCACCTCGAAAAAAAAAAATCGAAAACAATTTAATATTAATAGTGCTAGAAAAATCCGTCGAACATGGTGGATCACACTGTATGTCATATTATAATCAAATAATTAAATAAGTTTTATATATATTTTTTCTTTAATGATATTTGTTTAATATTATACTGATTTTCACGCTTTTCCCGGTTTTTCTTGATAAATATCCTGGGATAAATAACTTTAAAGATAAACGTATATTTAATTATTTCACTGAAAAAATTTTAAATATTATAATATATGAATAGTGCATAATAAATGCTTAATGCGTTGTAAAATACGAATTTATTTATTATGCAAAACTTTTCTAGAAAAAAAACTAAATCCAATTCAAATATTACCACCACGTATAATTTCCATAGTAAATACGTCTCGTATAGATTCGTTTTAGGGTGCGAAATAATATGTTTGCATTTATTTAAGGAATTTGTAAGGATTAAGTTAGTGTACATAGTTATTTAAGGGAACCATTAGTCTCGCAAAATCTTGATAGTGTTGCGTACAGTATGTTTCACTGGAATGATAACGCGAAATATATATAAGCCAGATGGATACTCTAGAAATGAAATTATGTTTTTTTTTTTTTTTTGATGAAGATTAAGGTAGGTGTAATTTTAACTAAAAATACAATTCTTTTTATAACTAAAAAATTGTCTGATAGTTTAAAGTTATCCAAATTATTTCGATTATTCAAATAGTTTAGAACGTACGATAAGTTAATAAATTTGACTATTATTCTGAGATAAAAGATTGATTCGAAATCATATTCTTCAATCAATTGTACCGCAGATAATTTTTTAGATAAAACAGAATTATCTTGTTGATCAAAGTTACTTAAAATATATAGCTAGGACTGGGTGTTTGAACTTAGTATTAAAAATGGACGTTTCTATTATTAAAAACATGGAAGTTTTATCACGCACCACGAGGATTACAATTTTGAAAATTGGTCAAACATTTTTAATAATTACTAATTTGTGCACTAATACGATACAAATCTTCATTACTTCGTACCACCGAAATATTGTGTTTTACTATTCGAGTGATAAATACTATATATTATTAACTGTCGAATACTTACTACTGATAATTTATACATTATATTTCTAGGATTTAATATTTATTCAAACTAGAGATTTATGCGTCATAAAGGCAAAATTATACAGTACGGTAAAAAAAAATGGAAGAAATACATAACTTTGTGGGGATTCTTTTTTTCTACAAAATAGCAAAAAATTAGTCCACTTTACCGTATTGAAATTACGTGGAAAAAAAATATACAAGTTTAGTGGTGCTTGCACGAACTAGCTTTACACGTAGACCAACTGGAATAGTTTGAACTTTATGACATAAATCCTACATTAATTTTCCGTTTTGTGTATACAGACCAATGTTTATACCATTCATTGTACGCAGCATTCTCTTATTATTATTATTATTTTTTAAATTAGTCATCCGTTAAAATAGCTATACAATTTATAATCTCCAAACTGCACGTTCCTATACAATCGCATAAAATAATAAAACTTCAAGTGAACCACTTCTGAGTACCTATACAACTTGTTTTTTTTATTTTAGAATAACGTTAACAAATAATTTTTATATTTTTTATAAATTTATAATCAAAATATAAGTTTAAAAAACCGGTAAAAATGACAATAATGCATCTGTTTTCATAATATTGATTAATTTACAACATTGAGAATGCCAATACATTAAATAATATATTATTACGAGAATGTAATCAAATTGTAGTTGATTATTTATAATAACATATCCGTCGCTCCGACTTGAGTATATTTTTTTACATTTACGGCATTATACCAATTTTAGATTGTGCCGAACATCGCAAAGCAATAAGATATTAGTTTTATATAACGAAAAATACTTTTAAGAGCAGTGAAAATGCTTCAAAAGTTTCATCCGGTATACCTTTTTAGATAATTGAACACGAAAAAGACTTTGTATAGAGAAGGACCTTCTTTGAAATTCGTTTTCAATATGCGATTGATTAATATACACTGCGTATACTGAAAACATAATAATATTATTTTATTTTTATTTTTGATTTATTAAAATAAACGCCAGTCGGCTTTTTACAAATAATATGTATATAGTGTAAGCAAGAATGCATGATATTGCTAACATAATATTAACTTAAATACTAGTAATAGTAATAAGAGTGCAATGACAACAAGAATAAACAAAGAAACAAAGAGACAAATAAAATAGTGCACCTTTTGTTCTAAAATTATTAAGGCAAGTTCGCATTGTGCATCATTGTTGAGAGTGGAACCTTTCTGACGAAGTTAGAATTATTGTTAGGGGGATAAAAAGTAGACTGTAGCCTAGTATTACTGGGAATACGAAAATCAAGTAATTCAAGAATCCTCGGGGCATCAACTCGACCTTCGATTAGACCACGAATGAAGATAACACCAAATTTATCACGTTTAGTTAAAAAGTAATTTAGTTTAAAAGTTTGACTAATAGGCTTGTAATAATGTTTTAGGTGGGGAATATTGAGACAGGAACCAGCAAAGCTCATAATATAGTATTGTACTCGATCAATCCGTCGAATGTCAGAGACGATGTATGGTAACCATACGATAGACCCATATTCAATAACCGAAGGGACTAAGGTGTTATAGAGAGCCAGTAGACAATTAGGGGAACTAAAATTAACTGAGTGTTCCCTTATAAAACGCAATACACGATAAGCTTTTCATTGATCTAGAGCGATTAAAGGTCATTACTTTACATTTGGTGATATTTAGCGACAAATTAAAATTATTACACCGGGTGGCAAATTTCTCAAGGGTGTGTTGAAGAGTGAACCAATCATCTTATGAGAAAACCATATGACAAATCTTAGAATCTCTGGCAAATAAGAAAAGTTGACAAGGGGTAACAGGTGAGCACACGTTGTTAATAAAATTAATTAAATTATCTCGAAGAAATTAAAAACAAAAATAATAATTATACCGTAAAAATACAGAAATTCCATAATATACTTATTTATGTTTAAAGAATGCACTGCACCAGAATTGTGCGAAATTCGCTGTGATGCATTGGATTGTATTGACGATGCCATGATTTAACATAATCTTTTTGAACGCACGTAAATTGTTGTTAAAATGTTTACCGGCGTGCTCTGGAAATGCATTGAATTGAACATTGACAACACGTGGCGTTTTCGGGTCATAGACGCTGTAAGTACCTTGTAGGTAGGTACGGAGTTTTGAAACATTTTATTTTTTCGAGAAGACTTCGTATCGATCGATCGAAGAGAATTTGTCGGTTCAATAAATACTGCCGAGCTTACGTTTATAAGGCTCTATGATGAGTACAGAACGATGCATCGTACATATTATAGCGAACTGCTAATAGGTGTTTAAACTTTTAACGTAGAACTCTATTGGCATTTTACCCAATTAACAATTTGATTACCTGGTGCGAACCTAGTTATTATTGTTATTTGTTTTATTAATGTCTTTGGAAAGCATTGTAGAAACGTAAATTATTATTACGGAATGATTTAAAACAGAATATGTGTGCTTTTGAACGGCGGTCCATGCACAATGTTTTATTCAGTGTTGTGAAAGAACGCGGTCCAAAAGGAACAATTCCTGGAATCAATTTTGTTTTATTAAAGAACTACCCAGGCGTAAAGTGTATTTTCTGGTTCTAAAAAAGTTAACAAAAAATCAAATTTCTTTGCGAAAAAAACGCTTGATACGATTTATATGGTACACTATACGCTTTGAACCGTTGCCGTACGTTACAAATAATAATACATTTATCCGCTTACCTGTAAATATATTCGATTAGTAACACTGAAGTGGTGTAAAAAAAAACCACATCGATCCGTCTCCGAGATTTTCTAGGCAACCGGAATCGTAGAATTCCTAAAACGTATATAATGCAGCGAACAGTCGGTCTATGACCCAGTGGTAGCGCCGAATGGAAACAAGTGTAACCGTTTCGGTTAGATAAGTGTAATATTATTAGTTAGGTAAGTGTTTCATATTTTATTAGTGAATCTCGACACCGATTTATGCAACGGTCCACATTAACTATAATAGACTACACAACGAAAACACCGCCAAACGCAAGTAAATGTCCGAAAAAACTTTGAAACATCGGCATCACCGCGGCGATTTCTCGACGGCGCCAGTATACCAGAATCCGGTAAGTTAAGGGAAACTTCCAGAGACATTACCGGGTGCGACAGACCGGAAGCGTCGGAATGCGCTTATCTCACCTACATTTGTTTGGCTCTCTGAAAATATACTGTTACGGATCCGTATCGTTCAGAAATGTATTTGTATATCCATAGGTAGTTATACAGGTAGTATACTGGAACACTTGCGGTCATTATATCAAAAAATAAAAAACATGAGTCCGGGTATACTATTAAACGTATTATTCATCGTATAAGTTATGAATAGGTAAAATATCACGAATTATAACGATAAATTAGAAAAATCAACTTTTTTTTTTTATCCTTCGAGATTTTCCTTTCATCATTAGCCAACCGTCATCAATATCTGTACGTGGAATGTATGCTAAGGTACAAGACATTTTAATACAGACACGAAAGTAATGTTATCTTGTTTGTACACAATTTTTACTTTTTGTGTTTTTCTTCACAATTCTTGATTAAAGTAATAATTAATTACGGTTACTTATTTGAGTACCTACTCGGGGAAACTAGTATAATTGCCTGAATGTTCATGGCTCTGAAGTTAATTAAAATTGTACGAGGATTAAAATGCACTGGATTATAATAGTTTATCATTTTAAATAAAAAAGTCGATTGTAATATTGCAAGTGATTTGTGTATTATTTGGCAACAAGACAAAAATCACAGGCCTAGCGATTATTTCATTTGATGTGTGTGTACTTCCAATACCTCCATGAATTTTATACATTTTAGAAAACCAAAACATTACCTACTACCCGAAACACCCATAGTGGTCAACTAATTTGTAAAGTTTCTAACATAGTCTAACACACCCGGCTTGTGTCATATTTTATCTCATGACCGCAAGTGTCCGAATATTCAATTACCTGTTAAGAGGGTATGAAACAAAAAATTACAAGACTGAAAATACACCAACTGCATTGCATTGTGATCAGAATCATGTTTACCAGTCAGTACTATTGCGGATTCCCGAAAACAATAACAACGCAATTTTTGATGTTCGAACTTATTATAATTATTGTTTCGGCTTCGTGTGTCTCATAAACACGCGTGCTGTTCATCTTTATTTTGTGCTCCCACAATAGTTCAATACAATTAAAATATTAAACCTTAGTACGTAGCATTTACATGGGTGCCTATTTAAGTGCAGAATCTTCCTCATCTCGAACACTTTCCTGTGACTAATGGATAGTCAGCACATAACTATACAGCATCAGAGTAAAACTGGGCTATTTGAAATTTTTACAAATAACTACAATGCGAAAATTTCAAATAGTCCTGTTACATCCTGTTCATTAATATTATACAATATCAACATTTATTACATTGCCGATATTTTCTAATACTTAGAATATTCACAACATTTAATGGGTATCCTGTAGTTATATCAACTTTGGGTTTTCAAATGAAAAACAATATTTAAAATTCCATAAATAGATGGAGTATAACTTTAAATACATCGTGGTGTTAAAATGTTTGTTTTTGACGAGATATTCCACTATTAAATTTAGACAGGGAGAGGCATGCTTAGTGAACCACCTCGTATATTATTAGTGTTCGGTAATTTAAAATGTTTGGAAAATTATGTTTAACATTTTGGATCATTCGATCGTGGTATTCCAGGTTCTTACTGGTCGTCTAATTATTTTACAACATTTAATTTGTGGATACACAGTGTTTTAGGCATACAGTTTTTTTAGAAGATTCATCTACACTATGATAATGTAAAAACACAGGAAAACTAGTAACAAAAAGCAATTCAATAAAAACGTGTGGCTGGCGTTAAACGAACCAAGTCGTGTTTCCATTATAAACACGGATTACATAATGAGATGGATTAAAAACCTTACCAAAAAACACGGCGAGCTATAGTTTCATAGCGAATATTATAATAAGTTAACAGTATAGATTGCAGAATATATAATATATTAGTTACAAATTAATCATGGATTTCTAGTAGCTATTAATGCGATGGCTAATTATCCTATTAAAGTGTACAATTAACTGTATTATCAATTAAAACAAAAACAAACAAATCATAATAATAGTATTTCAAAAATTTTTTCTCAAATTCTGTACTAATGCGCTAAGTGTACCTACTCTTAAGTATTTTAGGTATCTAATAACTATTATAAAATGAATGTATAAAACTAGTATTTTTCAAATGTAGTTATTTGAGTAGACGTGTATACTATATTTAAACTCAATGTCTGTTTTTTGTTGTTGCAATTAGATTTACGACGTGCTCTTAGTCGTTTTCGGTACCTACCTAACATTTTTTTATGCTCAACAAATTTCATCTAGAAACTATGTAACTTACTGCAGGCAAGCGATTCAAAAAATTATTATTATATTATATAATGATAATTTAAATACGTCGTATTTTTAATTTCCCTAAAGTATTCCGGACACATATTGCTATAAAGTGAAAAAAATTGTGAAAGAAAACAAAGTTTTAAAATTTAAATTATAAAAACTCCATTCAAAATCATTTTTTTTTTCCGAACGCGATGATTTATCGTTGTTTTTAATTTTATAACTATAACGAAAAATACCAGAGCTTATTCTGGTTATGCTCAAAACCGTGATATGCCAACGTTACGATAATTTTTTTATTTTTAATTCATGTTATCAATAAATTATTTGTTGTCTCAATTATAAAATGTCCTTTAAAAATAAAGTTTGCTACGCAGGCGAGAGGTCATGCTGTTGTTTCATAAACTCGTAAATTCACTTTTGAGTTTTTGGTAAAAAAAAATAATACTTTATGTTGAATTATTAAATTGTAATTAGTTATCACCCTGTAGAATTTAGTCATAAGTATTTTCACACTATAGGCTAGATATATTGTTATACATTTTACACGGGAGTATAAAAATACTGACAAGACACATATCGATCAGGGATGTTAATTTTATTAAAATTAAAAAATATTATTTTAATATTATAATGTTAGTATGAGTTACGCATTGTCGATATATTATTATGTCTGAACTGTACCTATTTACATAGTTTTTTAATTGAACTTAACACTGGCTGGATTACTTTTAATCACTTCCCATAAACACTTTTTTTTTTCAGTTCAACACTTTAATCTGATTAGAATATTTGAAAATAGGGTCAGTTGTACTTTTGAAGATAACCTACCTATTATACAGAATATAAACGTCACATTATATGCGTTAAATTAATTCATTAATTGTGCATGCCATTTAAACATTACATCAAGTGCAATAAACTATTATTGTATTGTAACAAGATCCTATGAGTAATTCTTATTTTTTGACAAATAAATAATATTAAATATCAAAATCATTAAATACTTATATATAAAATCATACTTCGTTCGTGGAGTGTATCTTATTAACAGCTAACCATACTTCTGTATTATTGTCTTGTTAAAACTGTTTTTATTATCTAAAACTAAAAATATTTATTTCACTTATAATTGATTAAAAAACGATACATAATTTAATTGTAACGATTTACTTTTAACTTAGATTTTTTAAAAACATATTATTTATAGCATTTGTAAAAGAATAAAAAATGTGTGATAAAATAAAACAAAAACTCGTTTAAGCTGTTTATAAAATTAATATAAATTATTAAAGGTACCTACTAAGTTTAAATGAGTAAATTTACTCTATTAATATAATAAAATGCTTCTAAAATTACTTAAAAAAATAATTTAATATTTAAACCATCACAGTCATAAATAATGTCAATTTTAATTTTCCAATCAATAGAATAATGTAATTTAAAAACATTATAATATGATTAAACTTTAAATTCGTATAGGTTTAATGTTATTCTATGTACACCATAATTTAAGTTATACAGGTTGGATATCAAGGTAAAATAAAGTGTCTAGTAAACCTACCAGTAGCACACAGACTAATTTTGAGAGCACATTCAGTTAACGTTAAGCTAAACTCGTAAATATTATGGCCTTTTAAAATATGTATAACCAAACATAGTTTCGAATCGTTTTTCGTTAACAATGTTTAATCGTTACGTAAAGATTTACATTTGCTTTATATAGCTTTATTTGCATAGCTTTTTATAGACATTTTAATTTTACGAGTTCTTACATCATTTTTATTCGATGTATAATCTGTGAATAAAACGATTAAACCAAACAGAAATGTTTGAACATTAAACAGGGTAAATCATTCGCAGAACACATTTGGTCGGTGGGTCAATTTTGATCACAATCACAACCAGTAAGTCGAGACGAAGGACATTTGTACATTTCACCGATGCATGTAATAGTTTGAATTCGTCGTCGATTTTTACGGACAATAAAGACGTGGACTTCTCCTCGGATAAATATTCTCCCTGTTCAGTGGTGTTAAAAATCGCTGTTAAAGGCTATGTTTCGTAAGGTTCTTGATTCACAATCAGCTTTCGTAGCAACATGATCCACATATACAGACGGTGTACGTCATATAGAGTGACGTATTACTCGTCTAATCACCTAAAAACTGTGTCACCTCGTCGTATATCAGTTAATATAGCGTTCTGATGGCTAAAAGGTAAATAATATAGGTTTAAACGTAACATGAATAACACGATTGCTCAAAGGTACGAGCAAATAAGGTACAATATTATAATAACGACACATTGATTCAATTTTAAACTTTCAACTGATTAATATAGACTCGATGGTTGAAAAGGGTTTGGTACAAAACTTAAGAAATGCTTGACGATAATCATTTAGACGTGCAATATTAATTTACAACTTGTCAAAATTTCCTGAACAATATAATAATATGTACACGCACCTTGTAAAGAGAGACTGAATATTCTCTTATTTTGTTTGACAGACCTTTTCATCGTAAAATAATGTAAATATTTCGTGATATTTTGAATGCGATTATTATTTTCACTCAAGCATGCGATTTGCGCACGAGATATATTTTTTTTCAAAACATATCTCGGTTTTTAATAAAGGAAAATAATGTTCCGGGCCAGACTAATATAACTTTGAAATTGATCCGAGGTTAAGCGTAAAGCGTAATTTTAGCACATCTATTTCTTAGGACACTATAAGTATATAGCATGGTGAACGTTTGAGAGTGAACTCGATTAAAAGTGTGTGTGAAAGGTATGGAAAAGGAAACGGTGTTGACTTAATTTATAATATCGAAAAGCTATTAATCTTATCGTTCCGAAAACGTTACTTGACATTTCACTAATTTATATGAACGTAATATGAATCGAATGTAGACAAATAATAATTCAGGTAGAACGTCAGATTTTCAAGATTTCTTTTCAAAAAGTTGTTTACAGGCAGTAAAAAAAAAAAAAAAAAAACACATTATATTGCATTCAGATTCCTCGTTACGTCTCGAATCTAAAAAATAACGTCAGCATTTTCAACATAATCGCAATGTATGTTAAGCTTTCTCTGGAATCGGCCTCTAAAATAGTTAAAACAGATTTATTAATTTCGATAAAATGCTACAAATTGTTCATTAAGAACAATAGTTTTATTTCAAGTTGTGTTTTCCACTTTGAATTTAAAGTATAATTTATTATACTACATTATATTTATATAAAATTGTGATTGAGTTTATAAAATAAAAATAAATTTATTTACATTTGGTATGAAATGTTTTGGATAAAAAAAAAAAATAAAGCCGATGATCGCGTGCCAATATCCGTGGTCTAATAATTAGTTATTAATATTTAACACGCTCTCGTCAGTAATGGACAGTGTTAAATGATTTCTACGGTGTATACGCGAGTCTGTATCACGCTGTGGAAAATTATAAGCAGCTGGGGCAAGTTCGAAAGATAATAACAACGTAGAACACAACAAAAATGTAAACAAATAAATCGCGAAAATTGACTTTAAGAAGGAACGACGGATCGTCATTGGCTATACGCACGGCGAGAGGTCCGTTTCTCAAAAATAGTTGGTAGGGTAACGTCGGAATCGTAAACAAATTATAATTCCGGGTGATACGAGTCGGAACTGTCGTCTAGTGTTGCCGCGTGAGGTTTTGATGCGCGCACACACTTGCGCAACATAATAAATAATATTTATAACTGTTAACGATAATATTTGTTCGATTAAAATGTCGTGCGCAGTATCTGCCCGTACCGTTCTACACGCTGACGCCAACCGGATACACGGTTAGTACAATTGAATAAAATACCGGTCGGTTAGCCGTATAGGTATCAGCAATCGAGCCTGCAATAATAATTAATGTACTGTTTTGAAATACAAATAGTTTAATTTATTTCGATAAAATGGATCGTGCGATTTGCGGTTCAAAGCGGCGAAACCCCGCGCTTTGAACCGCCGATGCGATACGCCGTATATTGTATGGGTACCTAATAACAATATTACAGTCTATACTTCTATAATGTGCATTGAGTACCATTTTGGTCGACCGCAGAGTGATTTATGTTGAACTCGTACGGGTTTAACGATATAATTATTGCGCGCAGGTTTATACACTGTTATTATTTTAGTAAACAGTAAATGTGAAAACGTGCGGATCGTTTTAAACGGATATTTTGAAAACGAGGACGCGCGCACGGAAATTTAATGCGTTCCGTACGCTAAATGCAATTTGTGCATACAGTTATGCGGGCATATTCGGTGTGACCCGAACGGTCATAGTGTACGGTGTCGCGGTACACCGGCCATCAATAGCACGTGAAATACAAAATGTCCGATATTGCATCGAGATAAAAAAAAAAAATTTTTAATAATTACCATTATAATTATGTCGTATAACGCAAACAATTTTTTTTTTTTTTTTTTTTACAGAATATAGAGAATAGGAAATCGTCGCATGACCAGACATATACATGACATACGAGCATAAGAAAAAATATAGACCAGAAATTTATTTTACTATTTTACCGGTGATTCTTTGGAGCCGACATGTGTGCATGACGGAGAAATACAGTTTGGCGTTTTTTCACGGCTGGAAAAATATTCATATTTTTTTTCTCTCATAATAATCAATGCGAAANGCGGGCACATTCGGTGTGACCCGAACGGTCATAGTGTACGGTGTCGCGGTACACCGGCCATCAATAGCACGTGAAATACAAAATGTCCGATATTGCATCGAGATAAAAAAAAAAAAAATTTTAATAATTACCATTATAATTATGTCGTATAACGCAAACAATAGAGTTAAGTGGATTATTCTTTTTTTTTTTTTTTTGCGGACCAATTAGTATGATATTTTACGTTACACCAGACATTAAGGCTTCAGTAAACCGTATAAATGTTCATTTTTTGTGATTTTTCAATCGTTCAATCATTTCTGAATATGCAAAAAAAAACAAAAAAAAAAAACCAGAACTATGTTATAATATATATGAATACCTAAACAATTACCAAAATGTTTTGGAAATCTGATCATGTCTGGAAAGGATTAATACACAAGTATTCGGCGACAGCGTCAGGTTTCGGTGATTATTTTTACTACAATAACAATATAATAGCAAAATCGAAAACACGTGTACTATACGCAAACAATAGTACAGGCAATAGTATTAAAAATCGATTAATTACACTGTTTATATTCATGATACCAATTGACCGGGATTCCGCGTGGCCCGTAACATATCATGTATTATATATGTGATGCAATTTACTGTGCCTCCTCTTTTCGTTTTTAAAAAATAAAATAATGTATAATAAAATGATTTTTGAAATACTCGAAACTATAAAAATTTAAATATTTTGGTTTATTTCGGTCGCGTAACGGACTCAACCAAGAGCGATCGTATTGAACTGGGTTTTCACACAATTAGTATTGTTTTATCATTGTCTTATGCTGTACACATTATAAAATACGATATTTTTGTTTTTTTAATAATTATGTGACTAAATATGCGCCAAAACTATTTGCTGGTGCCTGACTCCGATAAATGTGTATACTGCATATTGTATGTACAACGCGTTAGACCCCATGCCGGACCAAATCCTGTCGAACTAATGATCAGAAAAAAAATCCACCGTCATTGATAAGTCTAACGGTATGTTTTAGTCGACACGAAAACAACTCTTTGACTGTATTTCGGGTTTGTTCAATACATAAATCTGCAGTCCAAAATATGATTATTTCTACCTAGAATAATAGAAGGGAATATTTGTCCTACCTTTCTATTCGAAAGTCCCTACATTTTTTTTCAATACTCGGATAATTCAGGAAAAAGCTCTTAAACTGTCTTTAACATGCGGATTTTGTGAAATTCTCGACACCAAGCATCTTGTAGGCCGGGTATGATTTAGAACATTTTTAAATGACCATAATAATATAAGATCAGCTAAAAATGCCTATACAAGCATTCACTTTACATTGTTAGTATCAATTGCGACTAACATTTGGTCAGTCAACGTTTGTTTGAATATATAATTACAACGATATTGTAAATCGTATCATACGTACAACTATTTGAAAAAGCAAACCGTTACGCATTTAATAGGCATCTGATTTTTCTTACGGGAATGTATGAATTTATATTGTAATAATTGCATGACAAAAAAGTCGTCCTAGAATAATGAGAACGGCTGCAGCCACTGTTAGAGATAATTTAACGTACACCTATAAGCAACAATAAACCATTTATTACAAAAAAAAAACGATTCTGATCGAAATTCAATTGATAGTGATGCTTTGTTAACCATATATATGTCAGTTTATAGTAAAACAATTAAATATGTTTTGTGTATTTTCTTTAATAATATTTGTTTAATGTTGTACCGATTTTCCGTATTTTTTATCCCGGTTATTTCACATTTGCTGGGAAAACTCTTGGGTAAATTCAAAAATGACCTCTCAAAGACACCTGTCTAGTTAAATATTCTTTTAGAAACATTGCTATCGTTATAAGTTGGAGCTAAATTGCTGGTAAAAAAGGTTTGCACAAAAAAAAAAAGGAGCCCATAATACATTTCAACGAATAGGCACCTACATGTTTTATATTTTCCAGTTGGTTTTTGGTTTTTCAAATTTTATGAGAAAACTCTTAAAAAAATCGAAAATTATCTGTTTAAAGTACCTCCCCACATTGATTTCCTAACAGAAAAATTGCTACGAGCAAGTTGTCTGGTAGTAAAATTATTTATAGATAAAAAAAAAAAATAAACATCTTAAAACCTTAAGCTTCTTCGTCCTACTCAGAATATAAAAATAAAAGGCTATAATTATGTAAACCTTTATAATTGTTTTATTCGGTTAAGGTACTAATTTAATACTAAAACTCAGGTAGCCCTGAATTTCGATGTGTCATTAAACAATATACACACATACAGCGCTATCTTGTATACAAAATTATCGTGAGAAAAAAAAGAACTCGAGGAAATCTAGTGTTCAGAAATAAGTATACGGGCGTATAAACTATCCGGCAGATGCCACAAAGCATACAATAAATTGTTATTATAATAATATTAGTTTAGATATCTATTCTAATACATTTTTACTAAGTACCTACTTTTATAACACAGGAATACGAAAATTATTTTAAAATAATTTAAAAAACTAAAGAAACTGTCCTTTTAATTAGAAATATTCCAACTGTAACGAATAGAAAGTGATGTGATTTAATATACTTATTATATTGTATACGTTTTTGACTTGGAGCGAAGTGAAGGATCTATTGGTTTTACAATGAAATGTGTGGTGTTTTTTTTTTTTTTTTTTTTTTTTTTTTTTTGTGTGTGTAACTTTTCTACCAGAAAGTTTGTTCTGGTGTATTGAATGTACATAGTACATTGTATGAATAGACATTTTACCTGGGTAGTGCGCTGGACATGCCATTTTTTGATTTTCGGGGGGTTTTCATAATACAGGTAAATAAAATACAGGTAAAACAGTAAATATTTACGACACGCCGCGATTTCTTTGTTTTTAATTTATGCAAACTATGTTTTCTACTTGAAATATAACTTTAATAAAAATGCCTTGAAACTCGTTTTGTTGCATTTTGGATTTAGTTACTTACGAAATAGGCAATATTTTTCAACTAATTTCCATCACCTAACCGAAATAGAACGAACGAATTTACGAATACAATATTTTTAGTATTTTCAATTTTGATTTTTTGTTAAATTCAGATAAAAATGTTCGTAGAGACTTAAAATTTCGACAAAAAATTCATATTGCCTCTGCTAGATGTGGTAATTTTTTAAAAATATTCAAGCAAATTTTTTGCTATTTATAGACATTCTAATTTTATAAAATTTACGTAATTTTCATTCGGTAGGTACTCTGTGGATAAACAAAAATGCTTGAAAATTTAACAAGAAATTCATTATAAGTTATAATAATTGGTAAAAAAAAAAAATAAATTGAATTGAATGTAGAATTTTTTTTTTATTTATATAGGTATGTGAGTTTTAATATCAAATTTTTACGAAAACCGTAAATAGTACAACCTTTCAGAACATGTAAAACCGAACTTCATTCCGGATCGTTTTTCGTTTATAATGGTTTATCGTTGTTTACAAATATAAATTAAATAAGTTTATGTATCAAACCTTCCCATATTCCCACTTACAAAGGTCTACTAGTATCCGTCCCTAGTATCAGCTCATTTTTGTTATGTTTTTATTGTTATAAATTTATATACACATTTTGACGGTATAAGATGCTATAATTTTATTGATAAGGCCGATGAAAGGTATATTCTCTACATATGATAAATATAATTCTAAGTTTAACAATGAAATTTCGTTTCCATATACTTATTAGTAATAACGTATGTAAGTATTTTTGATTAAGTAACCATGGAAAAATAATACGAATAACCAATAACTGTTTTATAAAATAATCATTAGTTAATTTATTTACCACAACGGAGTAGTAAAATATTAATACAATTTATCAGTTAATACTTAGAATCGTTTTTGATTGCATTCATTTATCGTCGCTTTCAGTATACCTACATGAGCTGAATGACCTTAAACAAAACTATTACCTATTCCTTTCAAACTTTCAACCCACTGCACTGTAGTGTTTTTATATACCCATGTTCCAAATAGTGTCTGGCAAAAATTCCCTTTTATGGGAAAACGTAATTATTTTTATAATATTTCAAACATGACTGTTTCGGTTAACGTTATTTTTAAGATGACGTACCACGGCGACGCTATTTGAAATGTAATTTGAACGTGATTCGGTTTTCTGGACACCCTCTTGGACCGTATTTTCGAAAATTTCATTCAATTGGAAAAAACGTATTATTTATTTATTTTGATTTTCATTTATATTTGGTAGCTGTTTTTTTAATTACCACTATTGAATCGATCAACTATTTTGAACTTGGTAACAGAATAATTTGTTTATTCTTAATGTATAATATTGTATACTTCAAAAACACAATCTAACCAAACGACAGACCCTATGTACTGAAAAATATTACATAAAAAAATTGTACGAAATTTATGGTAAGCGTTTTTTAGTCTGTTGAACGCCGGTGGTGTATTAAGCAATAAGTTACAGGGGAAGGGGGAGGACGAATTGGGCGAACACTCACTTCGAAAAAAACCATAGTTGCACGGTCGCTTCGATTATTTTCTGTTGGTAGAAAAAAAAAAACCCCCACCATTTACCCGATTCCTGTTTGAATTATCTGTGAATAATAATAAATTAATATCAATGATTTTGGAGTCAACTGACGGTGTCATAATATAATATATTGTAATACTATAATACTCAGAATGGGCTTTTTGAGCACAATAATATTATTATAATATCGTTATTCGTAATATTTTTTACCGGCAACATCGAAATTATAATATTTTTATCGTTATGGCGTACGCGTGCGTACAATATAAAATATGAAACATCGACCATAGCGATTCGCGTAGCAATCGAATTTACATAATACCCAATTGCGGGGAAAGATATCGTATTCGTGTGGAATGATAGCGTTCAATTCTAATGGCCACGGCGGATAGCGGCTAGCTGGTAGGTAGGTATATGTAGGTATCGTCGAAACGCGGCGTAGAAAGATAAATAGTTAGGCGAAAGTTTTTTTCCATGCCTAACTTGTAGATAGATGCTGTGACGTAAGTTTCAAATTCGTAATGGTAATAGGGTAATATAAAACTAATGTTTCAAAACGTAGAACAGTTATGACTAGGGTTCGGATTTATACGTATTTAAGAAACGAAAATATGTATTTTATTAATTTTATCTATTTATTAATATTTAATTGTACAATATGGTCTTATGAGTGAAACAAATGAAGCAAATTATGATTAAAATAAAGAAATTATTTAAAAAAATTATGTCAAAAACGACGGATATACTTCGCACGATGGTTAGGTTGGGTGCGACCACTGTTGTTGGTGAGAAGTTGGAAAGGTAGGATACAGAGGGTAAATATATTTGTATCTGTAAGCAACGATAAACTATTGATTACTAAAAATGATTCTGAGCGGAGCGTAGTTGACAGTGATGTTTTGTAAAAAACATACATGTGGTAAATTAATTAAATGAATTATATATTTTCTTTAATAATATTTGTCTAAAAATTAACTTCTTAAAGCATCCCAAGAAAATTTAATTTCAGAAATTTACATCGTATACATCGGAGTAAGCTTTCTGGTAGCAAAAGTTTCACGTATAATTAAAATAATAAACATCTTTTTAAAACCAATACATTCTTCGTTCCTTAAAAACTAAATAAGTTGAAATTTAGTCGACCTTTAAGAGAACGTAATATGTGCCATCATATCACATCAAGTTACACAAGCACAATATAGACACTTTTAGCGTTGAGCAGGAACAATTTTATGCTGCAAGTTTTAATATCAAAGTTAATTTATTTATTATCAAACTCTAAGGTAAGAACATTACGCGTATTTATCCGTCAGTTTTATTCTCAGTATTTCCATTTTTAAGTGATATATGAGCATTCTAAATTTTAATATTTCACTTAAAAACTATAGCATCGAAGAAAACCACCGTGCAAACACAGATAATGTGCCTACCTTGATAAAGGGTAATTCACTTTAATATTAAAATTAACAGTATGTAATTTTTCCATTTATTTCATTATTAATCAACTAAGTGCCTAAACTAATATTAAAATGAATCAGCAATTTAAGTACCAATCATGATGATGGCATGGGAAACAAGATTAATAAATGCATAAATAATGATACAAAATTGCTATTATTATCAACAACAACTTTTCGTAATGTGATAACGAGTTAACTAAAAGAGGTTCTTCGAATACCGCATATTGTCTATTTCTTAAATTGTATTATAAGCATTACAACTAAAATTTTCAAGTGGCCCGGTGTGTAAAAATTAATATAAATAGATAAAAGAAAGCGTTTACGACAATACAGTTAAGATAATTAATTTGAATATAAACGATGTTACTTTATAATATATCTCTATTTATGTATAACAATATATTGAAACAGTTTTACGTACTTGTAATAACACGATGCTTATTTTCTATCTTTTCAAACCTAACTAACACTATCTTGTATATTATTGGTTATGGTATCTATAGATAACTCTTATCTTACATGTCCACTTTTAATTTGACAACAAACACTTTAATTAGTTTAAGTACTTAATACATTAATATGTCAAACTTAAGCACTAACAAAATTACTAAGTTATCAAATCAATACTTAAACTTACTTATTCAGTTATACTATATATATATTATGTTATTTCATATAATCATCTAAGTATTTAGAAATTCTCACATTACTCCTCAATCTGGTACTGACAGCTACTATCTCATCCTCCTTTTTTTCTTTTATCTTTGTTTCTATTTCCTCTTTTTCTGCAAATTTGTCTGGGTCGGGCATCGTCAGAACTCTTATTATATGACTTATAGTTCTTTCCACTATTTTTCCATACTCTAACTTCATATTGTAAGATCTTGATCTGTCCCATTCTTCTATTATCTGATCATTTCTATAAGGTTTTTCGCCATCTTAAATTATTGATTCACTTTTACTAAGTTTGTAGAAGTTATTGGTGTTTTTGTCGTGTAAATATTGTTTTTTATCTGTTTCTTTTGTTTTTATTGTATACTAGTTGTATTATTCATTTGAGTTTTCTGTTGAACATAATTTCATTTGGTGAAGCAATTTCACTATTGAAAGGTGTATTTTTTAATTCTAGCAAAGCAAGCCATATGTCTTTTTTATCCATCACTACTTTTTTGAACATGTTCTTTACCGTTTAAATGGTCCTTTTCACCATCCCATTCGATTGTGGATATCTAGATATTTGATGTCCAAAACTCAATTCCTTTTGAGAACGCTTTAAATATTTTGTATTTGTACTGCGGTCTATTATCAGAGTATTCCTATGCTGATATTACATATCTACAGAAAATCATTTTTACTTTATGCACCAATGTTTTAGAGCTAAGATCGGGTAACTCTTCAACCTCCATATACTTGCTAAAATAATCTACCAATAAAACATAATATTTACACTTATATTGAAATATATTCGTAACTACTACTTCTTATAATCTGTCTCCTATGCATCTTAAAATAATTGGTTTTTTTTATATTAACTAACTATGACTCAGGCATATAGTACATCAAATAAGTTCAAGTGATCTTTGATATATGCTTTGCTTCAAATATCCGGAATTTTAAGAAATATTCCCAGTTTGTGTGACAATCGAATATCATATTCCAAATATTTTATTCTCATTCGTTGCGACTTAGCCGGAGTTTTATTTAATGATTTCTTTACTATTGCCTCTAGTAGTTTGTGGTCCATTTCTACTTTAATTTTCCTTCCAAAGTGACATAAATGTCTTCAGATTCCTGGCCCATGTAATGTAATAAAACTACAATNTGGTCCATTTCTACTTTAATTTTCCTTCCAAAGTGACATAAATGTTTCCAGATTCCTGGCCCATGTAATGTAATAAAACTACAATTTTTTCCTCGTCTAACAGTTTACTGCTGCCCGAAGTTAGTAGATATATATCGCAACCATTTTTCCACTTCAACCAATCTTTCTCAGACTGTAGTTCTTTTGGTTGTTTTAATCGGTTCATCTTCAACTTTTTTACCGCGCCTTGTTAAAATAATAATACAAGTATAATAAATGATGTTACTTTAAAATATTTCCTTATTTATGTGTAACAATATATTAAAACAATTTTACGTATTAACAACACGGTACTTGTTTTATATCTTTTCAACCTAACTAACTCTATTTTGTATATTATTGGTTATGGTATCTATAGATAACTCTTACAGATACAATACGATTGTCGTCGTGTACTTCTAATTTTCGATTGCATATGGAGTGAGTTCAATAATAAACCCCCAGAGGACTTAAAAAAATTCCTAATTGGGATTCCATCTAGGGCAGATATTATAGTTTTACCTTCTATTGAATTTGTGACACAAAACTATTGATATTTGGTATAGATTGGTTTAATTCGAAAATTTAACGGCTTTTAAGATGTTTATAGAGTGAGTATTTTAGTTTAAAGCATATTTAGGTTTTTTAAATTGCATACCAATGAACTATAATCATATAATATAGTAATCATCTAAACATTCTAAGTTAAAAACGTATTAAACATGTAAAACCATTAATGAGCAGGAAGAACAAGTGATGCTTTATTTTTCCAATCATAGGTATCTAATGTGTACACAGAACACAAAGAATTGGGATAATCAGAATATATATAAGCCATAAAAACTTAATTTGATTGCTGTAAGGGATATAATATATTCTAAAACAGAATATCATGCTATAAATCTCAAATAAACGACAGCTCTAACTTTAATTGTACGATAGGGGTAGTAATGTCTTTTGATACACGATATGCGAAAACAAATTTTGAGCGGGAGGAGTGTCCACATTTTTGTGCAGATTAAAATATTTAATGTCCTTTTTTATTTATCAAAAGACTAAAATGTGTTAATTTCTTTTTAATTTCTTGGTAGTTAACTGGACCCCAATAAATAAACCTTCCTAAAGCATTTACCCCCGGTATCACTTTGAACTATCAATGATTTGCATTCAATGAATACTAATTTAATATAATATACACAAATTTAGGTAATGTGTTATTTAATTTCAATTCACACTAATTTACTAAATGTACTTAGGTAAAAATGTATAAAAGTGCATTTTGACAATGTCATAACGATTTATGTTGCCAATGTTTTTTTTTTAGTTATTGTCTCCTTTATAAATCATTATTTTTATAAAACACATTCCTGTCGTTTTTTTCCCATAATTCTCATTTTGATATAAGTGTCTGCTTAAGTACTTTTTAGAACTTATATTCTACTCACTATTAACTCGAGACCTGTGAAAATCTAGAAACTAACTAGTATAGTAACCGCGGGAACCTGGGACCCCATTAGTATAGTACTCGCATTACTCTGGTACCCAACTAGAATACATTTTTGAATGGAGGCCCCGACTTGGATGCACCATCCTCGTTAATGTCAACCCAATATCCCCTAAATATAGAGTGAATTTAAAAAAAAAAAATTAAAAAGGTTTACGTAAAAGTACCTGGATAGTGGGAACCTTGTTTGATTCCTAACAATAAAATAGTCATACAAATTTGTTAAATTTTATAATTTTTAATTTTTGTAGTCAGTTTCAAATGTTTTCTAAACATCTGAAGTAGATTATTTCAGATATATTGCAATATTTCCTAAATATTTTACGCATAGAATGTTTCAAAAATATATTTATTCTTCCCAAAAAATAATGTGAGCTAATTCTCAAAATATTGTTGTGGTATTATGAAATATTTTAGAAATGCATACAAATATTTATTATATATAGTAATAATTGTTAAATATAATATATTTAAAAATCAGCCTCATCCCCTATTACCTAACAAAATTATTTAACTACAACTGTTTATATGAACAATTTTATAACAACATTTTTTGATTTATATACATATTATAAATTCTAGTCAGACACCACTTGAAATAAATTCTTTATTGACTGTACTTACATTTGTATATAATTTTTAGTGTATCCGATAAGGATGAAATAGGTATAAATAAGTACAATAAGTATAGTTAGGTACCAATATGTCAATAATTTGAATATTTATTTTTCGTCTGTTGTTAAGTTAGGAATGATAATTTGATTGCGTAATATTAATATTGATATAGTATATCATGTATGCATACATAAATTTATACGTAGAGATACTAAATTTAAGAAACAATGCATAGAGGCATGAAAAGCTCTTTACTATATTTAAACAATAACGATTACACAAGAACGAAAAGAATACATTAGACATCTTCGTTTCTTTCTCATCTACAATTGTCACAAATACGTCCTGTACGTAAAAAGACTGTCGGTAGAGCACGAAACTCTTAATCAGGGTCATGGGTTCGAGCACCAAGTTGGTTGCCATTTGTAATAGAATATAAAAGAGAGAAAACATAAAATAAGGGTGAGTAAGTATAAGTAGGTATAGATATATCTCATATGGGGAAGGATTCTAATATATATTTACGTCGTATATGAAGCCGGATGAGTGTCGAGTACGTCTGGAAGTCGATGATTATAAAATGCGTAATATGTAGTTGCAGTATACTAGTATAATAAGTATTGTTATTATTTTATTATGCGTTGGTCTACTACTATATATAACAGTAAAAGTGAAAGGATTTTCAATTGCTAGTTGTGAGAGTGTGCGTGTGGCGATCGATGAACTTGAATTGCTACGAGTTTAGCGAACATGAGTCCTTAAGCTCCTATTGGTGAATAACCTGAATTAGTGGTTCTAGTAGGCCAATGGTATTGTTTCTGTAGGGTGGAGTAATCAACTTAATAGATATAAATACGATTGTCCCTGTAAGAGGGGATCAAAAAATTCTCACGGTCCCTTTACCTACTGTAAGAGGCAACAAATGTGGTTTCATATGATCTACTGCCGATGTAAAATTCTATTGAACAATATGAGTGGTTCTAAACAAGATTTTTGCGGATTTTCTCATATCGGATGTGTGCGGAGAAAATATGTGAGAAGATCTACTATGATGCATGATGATTTAAGATGATATAGCATTGATAAGAGAAACTCTAAAATAAGTTAATAGATGAATTTTTAAGGAATAAAGTGTAGAATAAACTTGAAGAAAATGGACTAAGGATATTAAGTAGAATTGAGAGTACAGGTATGGAGGAACACAATAGGCCAGCTTATGACAATAAATGATAAAGAAAAGTGTATTTCATGAGTATATGAATCATAAGTTTAAGTTTTTTTGGGTAAAGTTAAGAGAAGTGTCATGTATTTTACGTGGAAAGAGAATTCCTATGAGATTTATAGTAAATACTACAAAATTTTGTTGAGACCGAATATGTTGTAAGATTCGAAGTGTAGGGTGATAGACAAAAATATATAACATAGATGAAAATGATTATGTAGATGATTGGAAAGACAAGTGAAGATAGGATAAGGGATGAGAACGTATGATGCAGTTTAGGCGTGTCTTCGATGTGGACAAAGTGAAAGAAAATAAACTGGGATGGTTTGGGCATGTTCTGGAGATAGAAGAATTTGGTATAGTAAAAATTTGTAATAAAAATAAATATAAGAGGGAATAGGTGGAAAGGAACTTTGAAATAGAAGTAATTGGATGATGGAATAGAGCCATAAGGATGGCCTATATGGACAGACTTTGTTTGCGAGGTAGGAGATTGAGTCAAGTGGAAGTTTAGAACGAGGATGGCTGACCCTAATTAGTGGAGATGAAGATGAAGAAAAATAAGATTAAAATAATTACTATATATTTAAGAACATACCAAATAGTTAGGATATTGGAAAAGGAGAGGAAGAATAATTGTCGTATATATATATATATATCTTTTAGTCACATTTCAATCATTATATGTATGACGTGTATAAAATATAATCTTTATCAGAACATAAGTACTTACTAGGTACCTATTCAAATTATAATTGTAAATATTAATATAAATCAGTTGTTAGACTTAAAAGTACCTAAGTATTCAATACTTTTTTTTTTTTTTTTTGATATTTTTAAACACTAGTAAATAGGTATATTATTTGTTTTGTAGAGTTTAATCATACACTTGACATATTTTCCAATTTAATTTTTTTTTCACTGGATACAATATTTTGCAGTATAAATAGGAAACATTTTGGTGAACTTAACAATAGCTTACTGTTCATTAAGTTGGTCGTGTCACACATTAGGTAGTTACTGTCAATTATTCGTTTAACATCGAATTAGTTACCTCAGAATCCATCACAATGGGTAAGTTGTTTAATATACCTATATCTATTGAAATTAATAATTTGACTACATTAATTTAGAAACATTCAGGCCATATTCTTTGATATTATACCTGAATTATTTATACCAATGTATATTTGAAATCGTTATGTTATTTTATAAATTTTAATTAGTGCCGTGAATAGTTTTACAAATTCGATAGATTTTAAAGTACTGGAGTGATATGTGAAACTCAAAATCCAGTTTTAAAACAAAT
Organism: Cinara cedri; assembly: GCA_902439185.1. NCBI lineage: Eukaryota > Metazoa > Arthropoda > Insecta > Hemiptera > Aphididae > Cinara > Cinara cedri. The sequence continues at coordinate 189,867 of CABPRJ010000954.1, read as the reverse complement.
AAGTTAATAAATAAGCCTACATACCGATTTTTTGATTTAATTTACTGTGTTTAAAAATAAAATTTGATAAAATTAAAATTCCACCCCATTTATCAAGGGTACCCATCAATGATAAACGAAAATGTGTAAATATATTTAAATTATTACGAGTATTATATTTTATTACAGGAGTTCTTAATTTTGTATGGTTAACGTTACTTACGGTTGGATCATTAGCTGCTCACTTACCAAATGAACATGGTCGGTCTGCCGAGGAAAAAGATGGATTTCATTTGAACCCGGGGAAAAAATGGGTACTTTTAGTAGCCGGTTCATACGGCTGGAATCGCGGTTACCGACATCAGGTATGAATAAAATATTTTAATTCATGCAACATTATAATAGTTTAACGACAAGTGTTAGTGTACACGGGACATAACATGTGTACGTGTTATTATAATATAAATATTAAAGGCATAGTTAATTATTATTTTACTATAAGAAGTATGGAGTTTTGGAAATAGTGAAATATTCTATTTTTATACTTTAAATTTTATTATTTTCTATGAATTATATTGCATTATAATTTATAACGGTAAATGCTATTTTAGTGCGACAATGAAAAACTGTTTCAAATTTTTAAATTTAAACTCAAATAAATAATCGAATAATTCCGCGTCAATAATACCACCAATCAACAATATTTATCAATAGACAACATATAATTATTAAGTATTTATATTTTCTTCATCGACAATTTCATATTAGTAAAATTCATTCGCGAACTTTCAATGATAATATCTAAAATGTTATTAGTTGGCACCAATAAATAGTATTGTACAGCATTTTGTTGAAGGTATTATTTACTAACTAACTCAACTGTTGTGAATTATTTAATAAATATCGGAAATAAAATATGGGTATCTAATAAAAACCCGCCAAATCTTACCTATCGTGCGTTGCGAATTTGAAATTGTATTCGCACTCAAATTGGTTGCGCTTAATTGTCGGCGCGTAAATTTTATGTGAACTTTGTGACTAATTGAATTAAAATACATATTGTTATAAATTTACCTAAACAACTAAGTAGGTATTTAAATAACTAATTAATGTTTATTAAGTAAATATAACAGCATCTATCTATTTAAATATCTACATAGATAAATACATTATTATATTTAAAAAAAAAAATTAGGTTTTTCACAACATTTACGGAGTATCCTTTGGTAATATTAAATTTGGTTTTTCAAATGTGAACTTATACTAAAATTTCCATATTAAACAGAGAGAGTATTACTTTAAATACATTTTTGATGTCAACATTTCTGATTTCCGTCAACTCGTTAACGAGATAATTCACTATTACATTTATGTACGGGGAGAGAAATGTAGTATAACATTTTGTGTAGCAGCACGGCACTAGCTCCACTACTCTCCCCCTATCTAAACTTAAAAGTAGAATATCTCGTTAACAAGTTGACTGAAATCAAACATTTTGACACCAACATTTATTTAAAGTAATACTCCGTCTATTTAATATGGATTATTAATATAAGTTATCGTTGTTTCCTTACGACGTAACACGTAAAAGAAGTGTGTATCGTATATGGTATACAGGGCGGGCGTGAAAGTTCGGGTTAAAAAGTTACGGCTTTTATTGCCAACTTTATCGTGCCTCATAAATGATACTCAAGACATTAAACTTGTTAACTGTTGTGAAAAATCTAAGCATTCAAATATATCGGCTTTAATTGCGCTTAAGAATTCAATGAGCGTGTTTAGTGAATCATCCTGTATATATATTTACATAATAAATATTATATAAAATGTAATTATTGAAAATTAATCAATTTGTTTAAATAATAGTGCATTGTTTCCGTTCGTGGAAGCAAAACTGCGTAACGTTCTGTTGACGATTTTTTAATGAACACCTAACGAGTACCCAAATAACGAGATACTTTTAGATTCTGAGTGAAGCGAAGAGGCTTATGGTTTTACAAAGATATTTATTTTTTTTCTGTAGACAACTTTTCCACCAGAGATCTTGCTCTAATTTGTATGTATTGCACATTTTTCTAAAAGGAAATTAATGTGAAGAGATACCTTAAGGAGGTCATTTTTCGATTTTCTCAGGAGTTTTCTCAACTAATGTGAAAAACTGAAAAAAAACACTGAGGAAAAATAGGAAAATTATAGAAATGTAGGTATTAGTTAAAAAATATTTCTGCCTTCTTTTTTACGGTGGACTATTTTTTTACCATCAATTTCGCTCCAACTTATAATGATAGCAGCTTTTCCAAAAATAAATCTATGCGAAGAGGTATTTAGGGTGGCTATTTCTAGATTTTTTCAAGAGTTTACATAGCAAATATGAAAAACCAGAAATAATACACGGGAAAACTGAGAAAAACTTAGGAAAAACGGGAAAATCAGTAGATTAAACAAATATTATTAAAGAAAATATATTACGCCTATTTGATTATTTTACCATAATATAACATATATACTGTTGATAAAGCATCACTAACAACTGAACTCCACTCACAATTTTTTTTTTTTTTTATTATCAAAGGTTTATCATTGCTTACAGGAATACATTAAATTACTTATAACAGTGGCTGCACCAGTCCCCATTATCCTAGGACGTCTTTTTTTAACAACGATTTTTACCATGTATTTAAAACAGTTCTATTTTTATTATAGGCGGATGTTTGTCATGCATACCAAATTATTAAAAGAAATGGCATACCCGAAGAAAATATCATTGTTATGATGATGGATGACATTGCGTATCACCCTAGGTATGTATGCTTATGGTTATAACTTGTTATATAGTTTTAGGTACTTGCATAAAGTATCTACACTCGTATAAAACCCGACGGATTTTCGTAAATTGTCTTAATGTTTCGATTTTAGTTCATTATCATAAACATAGTAAACATAAAACATTTATGTATTTTTGTTTTGATTTGTTATTGACAACTCTTTGAACTGCATTTTTGTCATAAATTAACAATAACTGTTTGTTAATTTGTATGGACTTTTTTTTCTTAGTTTTTATTCTGGTACCTGTAGAAGTATCGAACAATATTCGATATTTTAGGTAATACGAAATTTTTAGTGTTCAGATATAAAAACTTATCTAAATTAGCGCACATATTGGTATATTAATATATTAAATATAATATTAAAATAATCCGTACATTAATATAATATTTTGTTAAATAGAAATCCAACACCTGGTGTGATAATTAACCGTCCCAACGGTACGAATGTATACGATGGTGTAATAATCGACTACAAGGGAGCAGTAAGCTATTTTATCTACATAACTTATTAAACGTTTACACGATAACTGATGATGCCGTTATTTATTTACTATAACGTTTTTTAGTTGAACAATAATTATCATAGTATAGACATTAATATACATAGGTATAAATCACATATCATATAATGTAGGTAAATAAGTTCCAACATTGACCCCGAGTACCGCATTGTCCCACATACGATCAATCATTGACTTATTATCCTTCAAATTAGATCATTAAAAAAAGTAGAAACAGTGTTAGAATTGAGGTTCTGGATAGCTCAGTTGGTGGCCCGATTGCCCGGCAGTATATTAGCATTATGGTATCCGTTCAGCACCAGATCGATTGAAATTAAATGCGATCGTATTAAATCGTAGAAGTGTCTTATTGTGTCGATGTTATTATTACAGTAGTAATGAAATTGATTCGTTATGGGGCATTCGTCTGATTTTCAACAATATTTCCTGGACGAGAATAGTCAAGTTACTATACACAACACACATAGGTACCTAAACCGAATTGATGCGATATTTTTTACATTTCTATATAGTTGTAAAATGTATGTGCATCGCGTATTTAATTACTAAATAGGTACAGTAGGTATTAGGTATTAATAGGTATACATATTTTTTTTTTAAATATTGACTAGTTGTTCTAAATAGAGATGTTAAAGGCACATGGGAGAAGACTATCTACCAAATTCTAGATAGACATTGTAGTAGAAGTTTGAAAATTCTAAAACTGATAAATTTATTAGATAGGCAGAACATACTATTGATTTTATTAGGTATAATAAACTAACCCTAATTAAAATAAAAACGCATCAATAACTTTTGGAAAAAAAACTGTTTTTTTTTTTTTTTTTTTTAATTACTTCCAAAAATTGAAGGATTAAATTATTTGGTATAAAAATATATAAATACTTACAAACAAAAATATTTCCAAGGAATTAATCCAACGTTGTATGAATAATAAATACTTAATAAAATTCGTTTATATTTTACTTTGACATAGGACGTGAACAGCACCAATTTTATAAACATTATCACTGGAAATAAAGCAGCCATGAAGTCCATTGGAAGTGGCAAGGTTATCGAAGGGTATGTATGACTGTTGCATAGTTCTATAATTGATTAGATACAAATAAGTTTTTGCATAATTTGCATTATATAATATGAACAATTTAATTTTAAAAAAACAATTAAAATAATTTTATTCTATTAAAATATAATATATTTGCCTTTTTCAAAATATTTTTGACAAAACTTTATACATTGACTTGCTATTTTTAAATTCATATAAATTTATATCTATATTAAGAAAATATCTGTGAGCAGCCAATTTTCGTCATTAGAGTGAAATTTTCCTCCAGCTATTTTGTATTATAGAAATAGGATAATATACAATATTGTATAACTTGCAGAAAATTGGCGAAATTTGAGTATACAAATGGTAAAGGTAGGATCTGAAAGTCGAAATCCTCAAAAGCCACATCCATATTATAGTAATATGTACACAAAATTTCCTTTGAATTTTAAGGGATTTTGTTTAAAAAAACATCCTACTACCTTACAATATACTGAGATTCATATTTAAATCGAATTCAACTATCATCACTTCAATCCACCAACTAAATGTCCGTAATTTTGTCCAGAGGGATGTGTAAACGAGCACTCTACCCAATACCTCCCACTGTTAATCAATGAGCAAGAGCTACATATGGAAAACTTAAAACAAGAAAAAAAGAGCTATATCTATCTTAGAAAATTGGAAATTTCTTGGTATAGGTTTACATGCCATTTCAGTAGAACTAATAAAGTACGAAGGAAACATTTGCACAAATAGTTATGTCCGATATACCAAAATATAAGGGATGAAGAGAAAATGCCAACATGTGGGCATTAGCTTATCTGGCAAAGGAGGTTTAAACTTCAGATAGCTCAATATGAAATCAGAAACAGTTATATTGAAAGGTAAATAGTACAATGACAAAGTTATGTTATGAAAAGACGAGAAGTAGATTTTGTCAAAGCAATACTAATATTCAAACTTCAGTGAAAGAGAACTCGAAGTTAGTCTAGAAAAAGGTAATTTGACGTAATCAAAAACGAAAAATAAGGGAAATGGGAGATGAATAAAAAAATATACATTACAGGTTTAGATGGTGTGATGTTTTTTTGACAGAAAAAACTCTAAGACTCTAAACTCTAAACTCTAAGTTATTAAGGACACAAAAAGATGAAGTTACATCTTTTTATACCAGAGTACAGACAAAATACAGTTTAACAGTCTCTATTTCCAGAGAAAATTCTATACTCATTCTATTTTCCATGAAAAGATTAAATTATTTGTCAACATTTTATATCAACTATTAAGAATGCATTTTTTACTTAATGTTCATTTGAAAATTCCAGTCTTACTATGTTATAGAAAAAGTAAATAATATTGATTTTAATTAATTTGTATTTTTGTTTATGTAAAGAGGACCGCACGATACAATTTTCATTAGCTTCGCCGATCATGGTAATACCGGAGTAGTAGCTTTTCCAAATGATTTTTTGTTTGCCGATGATTTGAACTTAGCATTAGACACCATGTTTTTAAACAAAATGTATAGTAAGGTAAACCATTTTTTGTATATTATTTAAAACGTATAGTGTTAATGTATATAAATTAAAATATTTATTGAACGTGTTTATTATATTTGAATATTGAAATGGTTGTTGTAAAATAGATGTTGCTGTACTTTGAAGCTTGTAATTCTGGTTCAATGTTTGACGGATTTCTAAGTGAAGTAACCAAAGGTGAGAATTAATATGGAACATATTTTCTAATTATAGTTTAAAATTTTTTTTAAAAAAAATATTTTAATGTTGAATTAAAAATGAGATATTAAAGAAAATTTGTATAATCATTTGGACATGTTATTTAAATTGCATGGATTTTATTTTTTTAAATCATTTCATTTATGTTAAAAACATTGTTTTTAAGCTATTCGGTTTTTGTATGAACAATCGATTAGCATAAACAATAAAACATTTGCATTATTCAACTACTTATATAATTATACATTTAATTTAACTTATTGACTATATATCAACTTATTTGGTGGTCTGGTCGTTTTGGCCGAGAACGGAAACTGTTTAGGTTCACGTGCCTAATATGTACAATTTTGCAAATATGATAATAACTTATTTAGAAAATGAACACCATAGACATTTTTTTCCATCAAACAGTTTTCTCAATGTTATTTATAATAATTAAATTCTCTTATATTATTTTTTTAATTGTTCACTAGTTTTTGCAATTACATCCGCTGGACCTAGAGAAGATTCATGGGGTTGCTACTGCCATGAGGATTCTGGTCCATATAAAACATGTTTAGGGGATTATTTTAGTGTAACATGGATGGAAGATCTAGACGCGGTACAGCATGATTTTCATTTACAACATTTATAACATCTTTACACTGTTCCTACTGTAGAAAATAACAAATACATTTTTTTGTTATTTCCTCTTTATTTTGATGATTAAATATTAATTTGTATTTATTTCATTCTGTAGACATTATTTGACCATTCTGAAAAAAAAGTAACTGCTTTCAATAACTTCCAAAAAATCAGATCAAAAGTAACTGACGCCGACGTTATGGCATACGGTGATTTTTGCGCGGGTAATGAAAAATTGTCAACGTATATCGGTTCTCCTCGGAGACCGCCTCCCCCTCCATCAAATGAACAGAGGATCATGGAAAAAGTAAATCATTTTGATAAATACACCTACAAAGTGTTGTTGAACTTGTTGCGTTTATGAAAACAATACGTAAACATAAGTTTAAAAACTTCTTCTTCCGTAGATATCGATGTCCAGTCGAGATGTAGAAGAAAACCATCTAAAATATCAGTTGGCTCACGACGACCAGTTGACTGAACATGAGAAAGAAAACATAAGAAATGAATTACGTCAAAATAATGAAGTTAGTAATATACATGATAAATAATATAAAACTAAATATTTTAATTAATTTTAAAATATAATATATTTGATCTAAAAGAATATATTTTGCTAGGTACTTAAACTTTTTTTTTTATATATACTTTACAGAAGCGATTAATTATCGATGGTGTATTCAGTGATATTTACTCAAAGATTGTGGGTGCAAGACCGCAAATCAAAAAACAAATCGGTGAACTTTACCAACCGAAAAATTTGAAGCTCACGTTAGACATGTTTCCTTGTTATAAAAGTATTATTAAGAGAATCACCGAAAGCTGCTTTTCTTTGACACAGGTACACATTATTGACTAGTATTATTGTTTTCTTTTTTTGTATTGTACTCGGGACATTGCAGGTTATTAGGTATAACTTATTAGTTAAAAAATAGCTGGGGTGTGAATTTGCGGCAAATATATAACTTTTGATTTGAATCATGCAGAAGTCTGTACGATAGGTGCATTTATTTTTGATTACTATTCTATTAAAAAGTTATGATTTCAATTCAAATCAATTGTGCTTTCTTATAATTGAACAAAAATCATTATATTGCAGTATAATTGAACAAAAATCATTATATTGCAGGTTTTCAATTCAAATCAATTGTGCTTTCTTATAATTGAACAAAAATCATTATATTGCAGGTGATAAAATCATTATATTGCAGGT
>CABPRJ010000954.1:155506-181863 GCA_902439185.1 Cinara cedri | reverse complement strand
AAAAAAAAAAAAAAAAAAAACACTCATCGTTGTTAGACCATTAATCCAGTGGTGACCAACTCCAGTCCACGGGCCAAATCAGACCCCACGAAAAAAAATTAAACCGAAAGTATTATTACATCGAAATTTAAAAAAAATAACTTCAAATTTCATAAATTATACTCACATAATTAAAAGACATGTTTATATTTTACATTTATACTATACCTATAGAAATACGTACATAAAATGTAATATAATATTATACAATATAATAATCTATTAACTGAAAAGTAAATGTTAAAATTATTGACCCACCAAGAATTATTGTTTTTTTTTATGGCTCTCTGTAAAATAGGTTGGTCACTACTGCGTTATTCGATACACACACAATTCAAGAATAGTTTTAAATACAACAAATAATTTTTAATACACACGAGCAAGTATCGTAATTTACAACTTTAAATTAATTTTATATTCTAGTTGTATAAATATTTATTTACTTAATTATATAATTAAAAATATAACAAATCATATTATTTACAGAATCCCCATACAATGAATGGAATGAAGATTTTTGCCAACTTATGTGTCGTGGACAATCAAGCACATTATTCTGTCGAGAGTTATATCGATGAATCATGTTCAAGTATTCCAACCGATATACTTAACGTATTCTAGATTGGTATAATATGTGATTGGCAAAATATAAAACAAATTAATATTATGTAATGAATTGGACGGTTTTTTAAAAAGGGAATCAAGTCACTGTTTAGTTATTTTGACATTTTACATGCAAATTGTGCGTTGTACCGATGGTATCACTGCAAGTAAAATGTAATCGATTGCCACCATTGTATTATTGAGTACGGATACTTTCAAACAAATCAAACTATACCATTTTTGCTGTGCAAAAGATCTTCTAAAATATTGTCGTTCTTTTTGACTTGATCCCATTTTACAAAAAAAAAAACCCATACAATTATAATAATTTAGTTTTTAAAATTAATAAATAATACAAAATGATATAACTGTTATAATATTTTATGTTTTATTTTATTTAGTAGTTACCCTATAATACCTCTACAAAAATAATGAGTATACTATGATGGTTTGTCATTCAATGTATATGTTCTAAGCTGAAAATAATGATTTAGACGATATAGATATGATATTTTGATGAAAGTACCTGTAACGTTATCTAGATTTTTTTTTTTTAGATTTAAATAATTTTAGATAGGTTATCCCGATACTAAGTTCATGCACATACAGGTAACATTAGGTAACATATCGATTTCTCGAAATTTTGTTAGTACATAATGATAATGTAATAAATATTTTCGTTCGCTGCAGTGAACCTTTTTGAATTCAGATATTGTATCGTATTGTTGTTATTTAGGTACCTCCGTATTATTGATGATTATACCCAACAATTTTAACCACTGCGAATATAAATCATTAAAAAGATTAACCTAAAAAACGGTTGATATTGTGACTGGATATGCAAGGGAAGCTAGGATGCATAATGCAAATACTTAATTAGTATTAAAAACTAATGATAAACTATTCCTGTCGAAAAAAAATTCTGGTTGGAGTTTATTTTACGTTTTACTTTATTATTTTTTATTTATTTTATTTATCATTTATTGTTTCGCGTTTGAAACGCAATGATTTTTTTACGATTTATATACATTACTATCCTTGTAATTTTCTTAATAACTGAAAAAACCAAGAAAAACCATAAGAAAAATGGAAAAGCCTTCGTAAATAACGGTTTTAGGATTTTCGGTTATTTTTAAGAGTAATACAGTTTAAATATTTATTGAGACTTAACTTAACTATAACTCTCAATGAAATTTTATAGATATCGCTCCTAAATTTTCAAAACACTCTATCGGTTTTTGAGAATCTTATAGGTATTTGCTAATTTTGAGTTTATTTTAGTTTTTATTTTGTTGCGGATAAAATTGTGTGGTCGAAATAAAAATAAATGCTTAAAAACTGACCACAAATTACATTAGAAGTTTATTTAAAGGGTAAAAAAAATTGCTTGATGGAGGTAATGCAGTTGTTCTTTTTTTTTTAAAGTGGTTTAGGATTAAATTTTTAAGAGACTCGTAAAAATTAGAGTGTTTCGTTACATGTATAATTCGTTCAGAATCGTTATTAAATAGCATTGAGAAGTCAAGAGTAAATATGAATGTTATGTGTGAAATGTTACTTAAGTTAATTCGTATAGGTAATAAACCTGCAAGTTATCACAAATTTAGTTTTAGTGATAGTTGCAAAAAAAAAAAAAAAAATTAAATTCAAATCAAACACTCGCCTCTATAGCTAGATAGTAAATATGCTAAGAATTAATCGAAATACATAGAATATTGTATTTTTTCTATCACTCATATCTTTAGATGTATATAGACATTTTTCGACGTTTCTGTGTGTCACTAAAAACATACATATCATATTTTTTTTTACTAAAAACTAATATTGTGTAGCGAATCATCATTTGTTACACTATTTCTAAGTATGTTCAGCCTAATATTAATTCTAACACGGTTAAACGTTTAAAAGTGGTTGAAAATCGTGTTCAATAGTATTGCTGGTGTTGATTGTTAAAAAATAATCTTGATTTAATGTTTTTCTGCAAGTGTCAAAAAATCAATATGACGTATATTATACGTACGTACTGTAATATATAAATAAATTTTTCAATATTTCGAAACACGGAAATAAAAAAAGTTATATATGTGAATTATTTAACAAACATTGTACCGGAAAAACAACTTGAAAAAATTATTGGAATGCGCTTTTATTTATTTATTTATTTTTTTTCATTCTATTTCAAGTCGTGTAATATTGTAAAATGTATTTGTTTATTTTACGTACGTAGTTAAAATTATATAACGTACACTGTACATTAGAACTACGGATAATACCTAATACAAAAGAAAAAAAATCGTTATTTGGAACTTAAAGTCCAATAATAAATTACATTGATATAAAAAAAAAGAAAAAAAAACATTTATACGGCAATATTATGTCAATATAATCGTGGGTAAAGGATAAATAAGACAAAAAGAGCTGTCCTAGAATAATGGAGACGGATGCAATTACTGTTGTAGGTGAGGAGTTGGTAAGATCGAATTGGGGAAATTTAATGTATATCTGTTCGCAACGATTAACTATAACGAAAAACGATTCTTAGCAAAGTTTGGTTATTAGTCATGCTTTGTCAACTATAATTTATATGTCATATTGTATTAAAATAATAACTTAAGCATTAAACATTTTCTTTGATAATGTATTATATATATAGGTAATACCTATTTTTCCGTTTTTCCCCGATTTTTACAATTTTTTGGGAAAACATCTGAAAAAATCATAAAATTACCTCTTTAATGTACCTCCCCAGTACGAGTTCCTTTCAAAAAAAGTGCTTTCAGTGAAAATCGGAGGAAAATTTCTGGTAGAAAAGTTGTTCACAGAAAAAAAAAAATAAAGATCATTGTAAAACCAATACATTTCTCGCTCTGCTCTGAATCTAAAAAAGTAATTCTTAAAGTTAAAGGTTACTATTACAAATAAAAATAATAATAATAATTACTCGTTGTGTAAATAAGTTAATAGTTAACTTGGCTTTAACATTTTAACTTGTAAATGTCCAGCCTTTTGTATTTCCACGTTTTTACTTCTTTGTGCTAGCTTCATAAAACATTTGAATTTTTTTGATTTAAAACTGAAAAATGAATAGCCAGCCGCACAAATGTGTTTAAAACTAAATCAGTTTGTTCGTATTTCGTTTGCAGAGGACACGTGGTCGTGATCGCCATTAGCCGCTGGAATATTGCTCCGAATGTACTGTATTAGTAATAATGATAATCTCTGTTTGACCATCGCATATTATTTATGGTACATAAAAGTAAGACCGTTGTATGGATACAGTATAAAATAGGTCACAGACGTAAAAAATTATTGTTTATCGACTGTGACTTAAGTAAACGCCTATTGCGAAATTGTGCGTCATAATATTTTCCGTAACAAAACTTATATGAATAACCGATGGCCAATTACAATCGGACTACGTACCGTTTATTCGTGTAATATATAGCAATAGCGTATTGAAACCACATAATATTATATTATGTTGGACAACGGGCACAGCGGAACAATTCACTCGTGGTATATACATGGACGAATAAAAGTAATTATTTGACCGGAGGTTATAAATCGATAGTACGTATTATGTTTTATTTACTATCGTGCGACTCGCTATAGACCCCGACTCACGACGGTTATAAAGTTCGACGGGATTTTTTTGCGTTCACGGACGACGGATCAGCACCGACTGCACCAAAATCAATTGAACCGAAACGTATGATGGTTATTATTCGGTATCGTATCCGCACGTGCGAGCGATATAACCGCGGTGGGTATTTAAAATGTACGTAAACGTATTCCTTCCAGTAGTAATTATTGAAAATCATAAATTTGCAACCCGGTCCATAGTAAATTTTAACTTTACAAACGTTGATGAGTATAATATACTCGAGTGTGTGTTTTAAAATTATCGTAATTTTTTCAATAAAGCGAAACCCGTTTTAACAGACTCTTCTTTTATCGGATAAAAGTGTAAGGTTCCGGAGATAGTATAGATATTTCGACTCGTACATCATTAGCCATTTATCGTAAAATGATTATTATTACCTAACCAACGAAATGCAGCTGCAGTATACTTTGAAATGTATTTAAAAAATATTTCCGGCCGTAATAATAAGTTAGTTGTCTTAATTGTTGGTTTTCTTAACATTTTGATGTGTAAAGTTTTTAGATAATATATTATATTATATTCGTTTTATGATAATTTAATAACAATGAATTTGAAATAAATAAATACGGGGTAAAAATTAAAATACAACTGAGTTTTAATTATTATACGAGAATTGTACACAAAAGATAATTATTAAAATAAAAATATTAAGCATGACTTGATATTAAATCCAGTCTGTAATTATGAATTTCAAAGCTGAGGAAGTTACGTCGGCAATTTTTTGTTGTCGGTATAACGTACTGACAGTTCCAAAGCTTTTAAAATAAGTCCTTTACACTTATTAAACCCTAAGTTTAATACTAATTAATATTATTGTTAATATATTTATGAACACCGAGTTAATACCATCAATGAGCAACTTTTAAATAAAACTAAAAACAATATTATTACTCTTATTGTTTAAAAAATATTGTGGGTAATATAAATTAACGGTAATGAGTCGAATAATAATTATTGTTATTGTTCGAATTATTATATATTGAAATTTATACAAATAAAGAATCTAACACCTATAAACATGTGAATTTTAATACATTTTTTGAATTTTGAATTTAACCTATAATAGTGTAATATGACCGACAAAAGTTTTAATTATAATATAACTACACCTGTAAATTAAATTTCTACACAATATCTCACGACATCTATTGGCAATTTATGTTAAACCCATGATGGTTTCTCCGTATACATCGTCAGCTGAATAGAATTACAATAATATACCAACAGTGGAGTACAGACATAAGGACGTTGTAGGATTATAATTTAAAGTCATATTGTTATATATTTTCTGCAGCGAATATAGTTTGTTGAAAGTTTTAAGCGTTTAGGGTATTTTATTCAAAAAATCAATAGGTTTCACGAGGATGTGAAAAATACGATTAAGTATAGTTGGATGAAGTAACGAGAAGCATCGGGTATTTTATGTGACAAGAAAATTTCAATGCAACTTAAAGGTAAGATCTGTATAAGTATGGCGAGACTGAATATATTATATGATTTGCAATGTTGAGCGATAGACAGAAAAATAAAACAGATAATGAGTGTAGCAGACATGAAAATGCTTAGGTGTATGTATGGAATGAAGACAGAAGACAGAAGCCTAGGCTTGGTTTTGATAGTAAGACAAATGAGAGAAAATACATCGATAAGGTTTGGGCATATCACGAGAAGAAAGGAATATGAAATAGTAAGCATTTTTAATACAAAAAAATGTAGCAAGAAATAGGTGAGGTGGAATATAGAAGAGGAGTGGTTGGATGCTATTGAGAGTGATATGAGGCCAACAGTTGTTTGTGAGATCGGGTCGAGTGGAAGTTTAGATCGAGATTGGCTGACTAGTAGCATTATAGTAGTTAGGATGAGGATGAAGGAGAAGAAGAAAATAATCATATATATTTTTGATCCACCATATATAGTTCGGAAAAAGAAGGAGGGTAATAGTAATTGTCATATTTTTTTTAAATTTAGACATATTTTAACCGCTATAATATGTAACAAGGACTTGATACACCTTTATATATACTACCTTAATATACGCCTACAGCAGTCCAGAATATAGCGGATTGTACCTATGGAACATTCCACTGGGATAGGAAACGGGAATGACATATTTTGATAACAGAACAGATATTTTCACGGTACATCGGATGACAACGCCGGAAACCACGGGCTGATTTGTATTATAATAGTATAATATTATAATACCGGGCTAATCAATAGCAGCGTCGGACGCCTTTCAGTGATGACAATTGTCTCCGGAAGGAAGGAAATGGACGTATGGTTACAACCATGGTGGTGGTGTGGGTGTCACAACCGTTAACTATAGTAGGTATTAAATTGATAAATTTGTTTTGGTAAGTACTTACGCTAAATAATATGTACATATTATTATTATTATTATTATAAATTTACGATGTTGTGTCGATGAACACGTTTTCGGTAAATACCTACAAATGTACTTAAAGTATACTCGTAGTTACAACAAAACATTACTCGTTTTAAATTATAAAAATGGGGAACTTAAATCCTTGATAAAACCAATTCAATATGTGGGTGTTCTACTTGGGCATACCAAAAAAAATTAAAAAAAAAAAACGAAAACTGTTTACATGGTGAGCATTTCAAGTAGGTACGTTATTTCGTACCAACTGGGAATAACACCGGTTAACGAATAAAGGATCTACAAGAGATGACTCTTTTAGACATTTTAATTTAAAGCCTTTAGTTGTGTATTTTCGGTTCTCGCCCATTTTCGATTCTCTCCATTTACTACCCTAAAATTATATTTGTTTTTTCAAATGTTTAGTTTAGTTATATTATTATGTATAGGTAAACATTGCCGACACTGATAAAATACACGTAGGTATATAATATGATTAACTGTCGTATAAAATATAATATTTTGTATTTTTCTCGGGGTGTTTACATTGCATGTACAGTTTTTTTATATAGATACGCGTATTGCTGTCAGTCTGTTCATCTTGGCAATATTTTTTTATTTTTTTTTTTAAGTTTATCCATATATTATATGAGTACCATTTAACCGGGACGTATCAAAATCTCGTGTGGCTGAGAACAATTAATTTTAGTGTGAAGTTTATGTGAAGTTGTAAACATTATTTACGTGAACAGTGCCGTTATTGATTAAATGATATACCTACCTATTGGAATCGAGCCAAAACCAGTAATCGCCCATTTTCTTATCATTCCTTTGTTATATATAGTCATTTAAAATTTGCGCGTAGTCGACTTTTGGAGCATAAAACTTAGGGGGTGCAATTTACACTTGAGTGTGAGTAAATCGTGGTCATAATAGTATTGAACTAACGTCATTACTAGTAAAATACTTGTACATAAATTACAAGTACTGAATAACGACTCGTGGCTATTTTTATTACTGAGTGAAATTTAGGATGTTTCTTGCGTCAAATTGTTGTGCATTTTTGTAAAGAGAAAATAAATGTTTACTAGAGGTTTGATAATCAGGCACTATGTCAGTTCGGCACACTTAGTAATACGGCATATTTTTAACAGGTCTAGCAATAATTTTTAAGACAGTTTTTAAGAGTTTTTAATCTAGTTTTTAAGACAATTCGACTGTACTGTAGTACCATAATATGATATGTGTGTCATATTTATCGGATTAGCAAGACTCTATCATATAGAGTAATGTTGAGGACAACTGAATGGATATTTAGTTGTACCGATGGAGCATAGGCTATAAGTGGTATGATTAATGGAGCTGTACACCATATTAAAAATAATGCTAAAAACTATTATAGCAGCCACTTTTTGACTCATAGGTAATTTTATAATACGTAGGCAGATAAAAGGTTATCTTCCGATTTTAAGAATGCTTTTGATTAGGTCAATAAATGTATAGACTCCATAAAATCTTGGCCTTTTCAAAATCGTTTATTTAAAATCCTATGAGGATATTAGAAGCGTGCATACTTATATTTTTTTACATATCGATGGCAGATGATTATCTTGAGGAAAACAGTTTATTTTGGATCACAATTTTAAATTCAAAAAACGATTTCTTGATCGAATTTGGCTACCCAAAATCGTCTAATCAAATGACATTTTTACAGAGATTAATGAAATTAATTTCACATTTTTACAGTATAAGTAAAATGTATTTACTGTTCACAAAAAAATGCCTTGCTTTTAAGAAAAATGTATAATTTTGGAAAATTGGTGTGCAATCCAACGAGTTTGATTGTTTCCTATAATAAAATGCCTTTCTGAAGAGGAAGGATTTGACATTAAAGAGATATATATTGCAGAAATCATTCAGATCCTTACTGGATTGAGTCCATATTGAACCAATCAGTATTTTTCAGAAAAACAACAGATTACAAATCAAATTGAATTGTGGATTAAAAACCCATCCATTGCCAATGCGCGACATTCAAACATGTATGTCAGCAAAAGTGTTTGACGCTTTTTTTTAATAAAATCTGATTCATCGTTGCAAGACAAATTTAAATCAATTTCATTAGTGAAATTTCAATGCAGTTCAAAAGATCAATATTCTCAATTGTCACAAAAAAAAAAACGTGTTAATGCTTTACTATATTTTACATATCGAATTTTCCGCGTATAAGTATGAACAAAAACAAAATACCATAACAGACTTGATGTCAAACACGAGAATTCAACTATAAGGTTTGAGTCAAATTAAAAACGATTTCACTCATCTCAATTTAAATTTAAAAGTCCTGTTTATCTATCATTTTAAGAACTTTTAATTAATTCTGAAACAATTTTTTGAAATTATTACCATTTTTGTTGCAAATAATTCTTATATAAAATGATGCATTTAAACTATTAAAACAAAAAAGAGGTTCCACGATAAAAATAAAAATTACAAAAAGTTCTACGAATAAAAAATATTAGGAACATTGCTTTATACTATATTTGAACAAAATAAATAATATTTAAGTAGTATTATATTAGTAGTAAATGTGTAAAATATTCGTGTACATTCAAAGTTTGAATTGGAAACACTTAATAAAAAAAATAAAAAAATCATTACTTTACGTATATCTTTATTATTTGTATATTGCCATAAAAATAACTTATGGAGAATATTATACACAATTGTCAAGTATTTATCAAAATAAATTAAATTGTATGCATGTTGAATTAAAAAAAAGGGAAAATCACGAAAATTATTAAGCCTAAATAACTCAATAATCATTTTCGACAATTATATCACGTCTAGAAAATATTAATTTTTCAAAAATGTTTGGACAATTTTTTTTTACAAATCGTGTCTTCTATATTCCAACGATCACCGATTTTCAAGGATAGCCCCGAAATTGATGATTTTATAGTTTTGCCGTTTTATTTGGGAACCAGAGTTCAACCGATCAAAGTAGAAAATATTATTTGTCTTTCTAGTCAGGTAACGTCGAAGTACCCCAATATAGGTAGGGTAAGTAGGTAGTTTCGTATCCATCTTACACCGACAACGATGCCACCATCTCTCTTCTCCTCTGTAAATAAATCGTTTTCTAACGCTGGCCAATATAATATCGGTACCATTTTATAGTATGGTAATCGACGATTGTTTTACACTTCAAGGCGATTCAAACCGTACCGCGTATTATATGCTAATATATTATAATGTGCTAATATCCGTGACGTCAAGCCAACTATTATAATCCATAAACGGGTGTATACACCTATCGGAATTATTATGAAGCAACCGCAATATTGCAAATTGTGGTTCGCCGATAATTGAATATTTAATACACAAACGGTATCGGTGGGTTATTATTAGGTACATATGCGATATAAAGGTTCTCGTAATTTTTATATTCTTTGAAGTCAATCGTGTCGATACAATATCGGAAAAAAATAAAATAAAGAATTAGGTGTCTAATAAAGTATAGTATTGTAATATTGTTGGTGGTTGTATATAAGAAAGACTGTATTTATATTTACGGAGTGTTCATCGCATAGTCAACATATGTATTCCACTGGTAAAAGTTCGAATGAACAATATCTATAAATAATATTAATATGTTTGTACGATGTAGTCGACTACGGTAGAGGATTTTCAGAGGGTGTGGATATGTGGTCAAGGACACATGGCCCCATGGGATGCGTTGTCGATTGACTAAACGCGACCGCAATGGTAAATTTTTAAAAATGTATATTAATTATTTTTTTTTGAATTACGTAATAATATAACGCTTTACAACACTGATAGTAAAACGATGAAAATTTATTGCCGGCAAAATGTTAGAAAATTGAAAAACGGCGAATAGGTGAAGATTAATTTGTTAATGTGTTGCAGAAAAGAAACAGCGAAGAAATTACATGAAAAAGATCATGAAATTGTCCTTCCTCCTAAAGTCGACAATTTTCGGTCTATAGGTTAGGTATTATTATAGATAAAAATAAATAAAACAGAAGGACAGCTCTCGGCAGATGGTTTGTTGACGTGAAAGCATTGCCTGTGTATGTCCTGAACTAATCAAACAAAATGTTTGTTTCATTCCAAAAATCGTTTTTTTTTCGTCGATTATTTCAAAATATATTTTTAATCCATAATTGGTAGCCACAAAAATTCATATTTTAGAAATCTGCATCGTTTGATATTTCCATCGCGAATATTACTTCCCTTCACCATACATTACATCGGAGAAGTGACATTACACGACAATTAAAACAAAAACGAAAATGTGAAGAGAAAAACCCAGTAAACTAGCGAATTAATTTTCGGGCAAATAAAAATGCGAATGACGACAAAGAGTATAATAGCACTCACGTGGGAAAAGTGATTCAAGACAATTTTAAAATGTCACAACAGTCACAAAATACTCTATAGATAAGAGAAATTGCCTCAGGTGTATCGCTCTAACGTTCACAAGTTAGCATTACTTTCGTCTACAATACAAATCAAGTCCATGTTATTAATTCGCGGTATTAGGTTATCCAAGATTCGTTTTATACCTAATCGTACTTCCATTAATCTTGGTAGTAATTTTTTTTCACAATCTGCGGACATCGTCGGATTACATTCAAAATAAAATATAAAATCCCGTATTCGCGATACGGCTTATACTAACTCTCTTAATTAGTTTTTTTTTTTTTTTTTTTTTTTTTTTATTATTTATCGAATTACATTAGGTATATACCATCACAGTAATTATGTTTTCCGGACGACACGACGACGGGTCTAACAAACGACGTGTTGAAAACTAATTATACGTGTATCGATGTTTGTAGGTATAGAAACGTTTGCTGCTGTAGGTTACAATTTGATTTGGTTTTCCAATGATTTATCGTTTGATCTCCGCGCTCGTAAATATCTACCTGCCCACCTACTTACCCACCGCATGTGCTATTATGTATAAAACGTGTTCAAACGAGTGTTTGAATTTTTCAAACACTGTTTACGAGAGCCGTTTCCCCGGTTCGTTCTGGAGGTGATATATTGTGCACAAAATGCCGCGTTCGATCCCAAAACACTGTTCTATTATTTAAAAACCCGCGCACTGATAAATAGTATATAGGTACGAAAAGGATTTGGAAATAATAATATATTATTATTTTACTCGGGCGTGTTGATTTATAATGTCAGCGATGTTTTCGGAATAGGTTTATACAAATATTATTATTGAGCGCCGCCGTGTAGTGAAATTGAATATCGATTTTGTTCGGTAAAGAACTTTAAAATACCTTCACGAATTTCTCCACCGGATGGGCAACAACCTCTTTGAGCATCGTGACAGATAATCTGTGAAATTGTAAAAACCGTGTCTAGGCGTATCTATGCAATGTTACGTCAAGGATGTTGCGAATTGACTAGAAAAAAATATCAAATGTCTGCTTTACTATCGGACAGGATAGTGTCGAGATTGTGAAAAGAGAGATGGGAATTAAATTTAATATTGAACAATAGTTTTTTTCCTAAATTATTATTAGTTTTGTATTCATATTTTTAGCGTTATAATTTATAAAATTCAGGTTATACAGATAAGATCATAAGCATTGTATAAAACCTCAGAAATATTATGGTCCAGTGGTATGTTTAATAATTAAGATATTTTCCTGAAGAAAATTTCGATGAAATAGTAATGTTTCGATTACACGACACTGGAAAATAGTAAAAGCCACACAAATTATCAATTTCAATGATCAATCTTAACACTTTGCTTTTTTATCTTTATACACACCATTAATAAAAATATATTCCAGATAGGGCATTAGAATTTTTTTTTTTATTAAATAATAATATATTATTGTTGATAAAAACTATACCTATTAAATGTTCAAAAACGAAAATAATATTAATTAGGGAGGAATTTAAATACACTCCTCCCTACGCTGCTGCGGACAAAGTATGGTTTAAAGTTTAACGGTTATTTAATTTAATTGTGCCTTTATAAAATGTAATTTGCATCAATCGCATTCTTACAGAAGTTTGTTCTTAGAATAATGCAAAGGTATTACTACGTTTCGTTTGTAGAATTTTGTTCGGACTAAATGTTATAGTTTTAATTACTACATATGCTCAAAAACTGTCATTTTATTTGAAATTGAAAAACTAAGTTCTCAAGAACATTGATCTGAATAATAAATGATGATTTCATTTTAGATATCACGACACGAAACAAAATCTTGACGTTTTACGTATCAAAAAAGTAATCACTGTAAAAAAAAAAAAAAAGATTTTAATAAAGCGCATAGCTTTTTCGCTAAATTTAGAATCCCCATCAGAATCGACAACTTTCTATTTATTTCCAAAAAACCGTATTGTTCAAAATTGATAAAAAGAAGGATATTCAAACGATATTATGCGGTAAAAGGACATACTGACAAAATAGATTTACATAACGCCAAAATGCAACAACGGATTCAAAAATAATAATCGTATAAATAAATCAGAACATTAGACGGCATTAACGGGATTCAACATAATTCTATTGAGTCTCTATAGTATTTATTAATATTCTTTGTACACGTGAATTATCTAAAAATGTATATTTATGAAAATTTGTTGCGTTAAAACGCGTGTTTCCGATTTAAAGCACTCCGAGGACAACATTATACATTTCCGTCCGGATAATAATTTTAAGAGAAAATTTCTAATTCTGATGTGGGTAACATTTTCCTAGTGTTCTGCAGATGAACGAATTCCACTTCCAGTTAAATTACTTACCTATGTACAACAATTTCACCGGTGCGCGAGTGTAACACTATATATAATGGTCACACATCAATTTGTTATGACTTGGCATTTAATTTAGTTACTGTAAAATTAAAATATATTACTATATTTAGGAGCGAAATACGAATACCATACATTTATAAACATACGAAACAACCTCTACACCACTTTAGTTTGTAGCTAGTCTTTTTTCAATTTCCTGAAATTAACGTACCACGAAGTCAAGATGGGTGAGCAAAAATGCAATCATAATATTTTAAAGATATTACATAGAAACGGTATTTAAAATTAGTATCACTCAAACTCTAAGTAAACAGTGATGGTAGAATAAAAAGCAATACAAATAATTCTTCGATTGTTGCAGGTCTTTTATAAATCAGAGTATGCAAACCAATTTATTGTTCTGAATTAATAACATGTTAGCCGTTTAATTTCGATATTTTATTATAATATTTAAATATTTTTGTGTGCTAGTTATATGTTTAACTTTATTATTTTAATCGTAGGCGAAAGCATTTTCTGGTAAATTGAAAAACAAATTATAAATTTAAAGTTAATCGAAATTCGGTTTACACGTGGGCAAATAATTTAAATATCAATTTGTTTATTAGATGATACAACAAGTTTGTCCGTTCCTCCAGGTCTTAATGGAGTAAAAAATCTGTTACTACATAAGTCATTAAGTTTAAGACAAATTTCATACTGAATTAATTTATTTGGCTTAATCCGATCCTTTGCGTCGAAAACTCATTAAAAACGTAATATTTTCAATGGACACTTTCTCCGCTATCGACATGGGCTATTTAAACGGCCTATCAGCGATGTTTTACAAGAACGTATTTCGAAAATTGTTAATGTCATCGTTAATTTTCAAATTAAATTGCAATTTCGCATCATTTAAGAATCTCGCGTTCTTCTTCCAAATCTGGAACGCGTATATAATAAGGCACCCGTATTTTAAAAACCAGTCAAATCATTGTTTTTATATTTACCGGCTCGTTTATGTTATTTTGTTTTCGACAAACCTAAATGTGAAAACAATTAAGACATCATAATTTGTACGATATCGTCACAAAAAAAAAAAAAAAACACCAACAACAACCCATGATAATTCATCAATATACTACAATGTTAATAGATTTTATCTTTAACTCATACAAATATAATATTTATAAGTATTAAGTGTATTATACAACTAAAGTTTGCACACGGGTGACATATTACCTGCGTGGCATCAAAATATGTTATGTCCACTTCATATCTCCACAAATTGTTATCGCTTATTTATTAATTTCTTAATATCCAAAAGTTATTACATACGTGCACGTTCATATAAAAATATCAATGCATTATACAAACATAAAAGTTTATCTCCTTGTCTTTTAGTGGTTGTTAATAAATAAGTGCATATTCTTTAACCACAACTGTTTATTTTTTTTAGCACCTCCCGGAACAAAATATACATTTGTATTGGAAAATGTTGGCAAATAAACAAAACACTAATTAAAATTATTTAATAGTGTAGACGCAGCAGTTAGACATGGTTTGAAACGAACACCGCCTATATATTATTAAATTATGATACGTTAGTTGGTTTTTTTCATTCCGTATTTAACCTAATTAAAAAACTTAAAATATAAAAAACCGAAACACCTGATAATCATTTAAAAAAAAAAAACGAATTATCTTATAATATAAGGGAAAAACAATATACTTATTACTACGCTTTATTATAAAAAATAAATCATTTTACGCTAATAACGATATTTATATATTTTTCTCGTATAATACCGACAATTTATAGAATAAATTATGTGCGTAATATTTAACTTATGTTTTGTAATGTTTTGTTGTTCGTCATCTCGATTGCTGCCGAATATTGAACACAGCCTACGTCGTCATTCTCTTATTATCACGTATTTGTCATCGTAAATAAGGCAAAAACGGTATATTATATGAGTAATATAAATAATCTATAACTGGCTACACTACTGCTATAGCGATTTACGGTCCATAACTACGATTATTTTTTGTTATAATATTAGATTTCGACTTTAACGAAAAACCGGAATCGGTTGCAATTTGTCAAAATTAAAAAAAAATAAAGAAGGCTTTCTTCCTCCATTATTTCATAATAATATCACGCACAACGATTGAAACATTATAATAATACCAACGCCGTGTGATGAGTTTGAAGATTTTTTTATTTTTAACTAATACAATTGTCGTTTCGTTTTATAGATTCGGAAAAGACCTAACGCTAACAAACGACTATATATTTGCCCTGATTTTGGACAATTTCTGCCAGAGACCCATCTCTCATATTATTGTAAAATCGACGTGGAATCGGAAATTGACTGAAAAAGATTCGTAAATTTGAACGGAATAACATTCGGAAACACATCAATTCAAAAGAGAACCGATTTTTTTCTTTTTTTATACATACATCGTCTTCGTATGGTAGAAACGCCATTGTACTCCATTTTAGAAAGATTTTTCTGTCTGTAATTAATAACAATTCAATCGCAATCTAAACTGTCCAAAAACAGTCTACAATCGAAATTGAGATGGGCACATTTGTAAAATATAATTATTAAAAAAACAATTATAACCGTTCTCGTAAACACATTTCCAGTACTTTTATAATGTTTCATTTAGGATTAATTTATGGTCGATGTATTAGGCGGAGTTTGAATAACAATAAAACTCGTAAATCAAATGCACCATAATTTGGTGTGTAATTTTTTTTTTTTTTTTAGAGAAGAGACGATTCGCCGTAGGAAATTAGTAGTTTCGTTGTATTTGTTTTTTCCGCGGAATTTGTACACACGCGGGATTTATAATACATAAAAAAAAATCGGATTTTAAAACTATTTATGTTGCTGTAACCTGAAAGGTTTTTGTGGGCCGAAATCGAAAACAAAGTAACAAAATGTTTATAGACGAATTCATATACGAGTATATAATATATAAGTCTGAAATTGTTAAAAATGTATCTAAAATGGAACTACCATACACAGAATCAATAGATTAATGTAACATTTGGGACACAAAATATGACCGTGGCTATACCTTTGATGTCGACTCAACAGTTCAATGCACTCGATTTGTACATGTCAGAGTTGTAAAGATTTTTTTATTTTTTCGTAAAATGCATTAATGTTTTTGGAAAAAACATCGTATTATTTTTATATTGGATTTTAGAATTTTTGTAGTTTGTGTACTCGGGCTATTTTACAAGTTAAACAATTCTTAAACTTTATTTAGTTGTTAACATATTTTAATTTATCATGCCTAATTAATTTAAGAAATAACAAGCTAATATTGTCTTAGAGCACAGGTTAATTTCGGTATAATTGAATAATTTCAATATATTATACACGTTATTTAAATACGACCGTATCATATAAAGAAAAAGGTTTCCCTCAATTTTTTTATGATCGGTGTACACTAACTAAATAATTCATATTAGTTTATGACCTTTTATATTTTTTACCAATCATCCTGATTTTCAAAAAATTTACAAACTAAATTTAATTCTTTTCGCTATGATGATTTTACAATGTTTGACAAAACCAATCAACAATAATAATACAACTAGTAACAATTGTTTGCTAGCAAACGATGCTCCATTTATCTCTTCCGTATTCATTAAGGTTAAAATATTGGAATACTGGAATACTGGAATATTGTAATTCGTAAACTGGTTGATGGAAATTCAAATTTGAACACCAACATGTATTTAAAACCTAATTATGATTTAATATAGCTGGTTGATGTTTGATTTAAAAAGTTTTAACGGTTACACTTCACACATAAAAAAATCATGAAAAAAAAAAATGGCAATGTAACGTTTTATAATGTATCTATAATACATTTACAGAAAAGTTTACACTATGGTCAGTTTTTTGAAAAAAATTTGTATTTCATAGTGAAATTGACAATAACATAAAATCTGGAAGAACTTCCTGTATAAAGATTGTTTAAAAAAAAAAAAAAAAAAATGATCAATGATCATTAAAAAACGTTTAACATTTAAATGTTTCAACAACGAAAGATAATGCGTTCATGGATGCACGCGCGCGGCTTACTCAGAGTATGCATATTAAAAACATTTTAGTTTTTCAATCATAAATTTATATTATTTTTTTTAAATTGTGGCGGGTGCTTGAACAACAACTATTTAAACTTCTATTTATCCAAATGACGTGCATGGAAATGTCCTCGTATTCATATTATATAACACGTCCAACCAGATAGAATCCTGCTTGAGTTTTTAACGAAATGTAATACAATATTACTCTTGAACAGGATGTGAAATAATTTAAGATGTCAGAATAGATGAAGCAATATAATTTTTATCTGTACACAATGAAAAATCATTGTATTTACGAAAAACGTTTCTGAGCTAAATATTAGATTATATATGTTTTTAAATGCCATAATTTTTTCGGTTTGTATACTAAAAATAAATAAAAATAAATACTTCATTGCGTTTAACTTTTTTGACCATTAAATAAAACTAATGGTGAACATCGTGTACATTTATTTTTGAAAAGAAACAACCTATAGGAAGATGGTTCCCTAAAATTTACAGAAGCAGGATAGGATAAATTATTTATATACCAAAATCAGTTATAAATCATTGCAATCAAAAAATGATTATGAGCGTAGTGTTAGTCTTGTTTATACCTTGCATACAAGTTAAATAAAAACCGATTTACCGACGATTGCTATCACTTTGTCAAAATTGTGTAGAATAACTGTTAGTTATGTAGACATATTTCAAATAAAGTTTCACTGGGCGAAAACTCTAGATTTTTTAAAATGCGATACGATCAATTTGGAACAAAATAAAAAGGACCTGTGGAATGGAACGTTGAAGATTTCAATAACTTTAACAAAATATAATGTACCATCACTGGAGGGAATTTACCGTGTCTTTAAAGTATTGCGTGAAAAATTTGGAGATGGAAAAGGAAAATTCCTTCTAATCTAAACGGTGTTTCCTAAAGAAAAGAAAGCATCTTCATAAAATTGTTTCAATCCATTCAATGCACTCAGAATCTAAAAAAAAATATTGTAACAAGATCACTAAGATAACATTGCCCCTGGAAATATTATTAATATTCAATTTTTATTAATACACGGGAATGTATTCATTTTGCGTATATATGACGCCGTCCCTCAATTATAATACAAAGTATAACTTATTAAACAGTTATTACTTATTTTACTTATAAGTTATCCAATGATATTTGAAAAAGTGTTTTTAGATAAAAATTAATATTATACGAAATACGAAATTCTCAATGAAGCGATTTTTTTTCGTAGCTGCTTGATTACGTAGGTACAGAAAATGTTTGTTCCAATTATCGTAATCGTAATTTGTAATTTGGCATTTCATATGTGAAAAAAAAAACTATTAATATTTTCATTTTTTATACACCCTTGTGTTTTAGTGTTTCAATATATTTAAGCGTTCGTAACGAAATTAATTTACGACGCAGTAGCATACTTTTACAAGTACATTTTTATCTATTTTTTTTTTTCTTATCAACTTGATATATTTATTTCGAAAAGAATAATTATAAATGAGCGTATTAAATTTGTCTGCGTTGCATATTCAGTATATAAAAATAGAATGTGTCTCGTGTTGGCTAATAATAAAGTATTGCATACCGTTGACATTTCGTGACGTCGCAATTCTATCGACGGGTGTCAATGTCAAACACCGAAAAACACAGATACGTATAATAATTTGAATCCAAATTAAGTGACAAGTGATATTCGTGATCGGTATATGTATTCTGTTTTCACGCGTTGTTTGCCTCGGTAAGACCGTCTCGAATTCGATGTCGTGAATTCTGTTTTCGTACGTGTCGGTTGTCACCGAGCATTACATTATTTTTCTTATAAATCACGTCTTATTATTGATTCCAAGACATAACAATGAAGGAATTTAATACATTCTATTTTGTTCCTGCAGGTGACTTTTATACTCTTGTGTAACCTCCGCAAAAAAAAAAAAATAAAATAAAATAAAAACCGTCCCACCATAAAAAAAGGTTTATTTCTATGATAATATCGATATTAAGATCAGTTTATTGGTGCGATTAAACGAAATTGTAAGTTTCGAAACTATTTTTTTGAACTCATCGTTTATATCCGTTAAGTCTCTCGTTACACGTATACAATAAAATTAATTTATGCACGTAGAACTACATTCATAATATTCATGTAGGTATACTTATCATTCTTCGTTCAAATCAGTTATGAGTAAAACGATAATTAACTCATTGTACTGATGTTTAAACAGTACCTATACGTATATTTACGGAATTAATTTTTTACAGAAGTTCTTTATTTTTTTTATCATTTACGTACTCGCTTCCCTTAAACAATTCCTTTTAAAAATATCGCCCGAGTTTATTATTCCAATCCTATTCATTAAACGAACGTGTGATTAATAGTTTTTTTGCGGTACTCAGATCCACGACGAATCGACGTGACCATTATTATAAATTAATCAGCTATATCCACTTGTAAATACAAAATAAACATTTCAAGGCTTAATAGATATGTCGTTCCATATAATTATATATTGATTTTCTGTTCATATATTTATTCTCATGAATTTCAAGCTCGTGCATTAAAATATTTTTTTATTTTATTTATAGGTGAATCTCTTACAAAAATATGTTACTAAGTAAATTGTAAAAACTAAAAAAAAAAATCCCAGTGAAATATAATTGGGTGTTAATCATATTTTAACTGTGGATTAGATTTAAGTTTTTTTTATTACCTAATGGAATTTGATCGACAAATTTAAATATTAAATAAATTAACTAAACATCAATAATTTTAATATTAAAATTATTCATTTATATTTGTCCAATTTTCATTAAAATAGAGAATATTAAACTGTATTATGTCTGTTATATGGATGTCAGCATTTTTTTCCTATGGTTTTTAGACATTTTTAGCTACCAAATGACATTAAACTTTGGTTTCTTGGGTTATCTTAGCGATTTTTTTTTCTGCCGAATAAGATGATAACATTTTAGTTAAATTTCAATACGAATTTAATCATATTGTTGACTAATGAATATGTTTTTTAAGCTTTGTACATAGTTATAGACCCCTCAAATGAATCCAGGGGAGATAATATTTTGTATAATATATATTATAAAAGTATCAATAATAGCCCTTTGGTAGTTTCAAATCATAACCTCCCCTCCCCTCTACCCATTCTTATGCTCAGATTTCATGTTTTTATAGGAATTATCTGGTTTTAAATACCTTTACAGAAACTTGAATGTAAGTTACTTGATAAAGGAAGTATAAAAAATAATTAGATATTTTGAAATAAGATACAACTCCCAACAACACAATCTTTATGTAAGAACTACTGAAGAACTGCTTTGCCTATTTCTTTTTTATTAAAAATATATTTTAATTTTTTTTCATGATGTAGCCTGAACTTTAAGATTAATTTTTAAATCATTAATAAAAAAAAAAAATATGAAATAACTGGTAACTGGTATTGTACTGGTAAAAATATAGCTATAGAACTCTAATAAAGAACCTCTGCTACTCATGTTTGTATTTTTATATTAATTAACAGTTACAAACATTTTTTTTTAAATTCGTTTTTATAATATATCAGTATTAATTATTGGTTTTATTTACGAAGTTCATAATATATTTTATTTTAGTAAAACTAAACCTTATACCATTCGATGTAACAAATTAAGCCGCAAAAGTAAAAGTATTATAAACTGTAAATTTTAATTTTTTTATTAAAACAATTAGGCTTTAGTGGATTAGTTTAGACAGATATAATAATATACGTAAAATACGCATTTACCGGCTGCGTTGAAATTAACGTAATAGCCGGACAAAAGAAAGGGAAACAAAAATAAGTAAGAAAAATGACGTTGGACAATTTTTCACGATTTGTCGAAAATAGTATGGGCTTTTGGTCAAGCCGATGTCGTTTATAAATTCTGTAGATTTAAAAATGGCTATTTATTTCGTTAATCATTTGTCACCAATCCTTAAGCTCGAGATTTATAGCATTCGTAATCCGATATTGTCGTGGTTGCGATCTCAATTGTTAAGTCGCCCCCGATGTACTAAAAAAAAAAATTTTTTTTTCCTTTCCCTTTGATCGAATTGAGAGGTCCTGTCTAGTATACCAACTTTAAAATAAAAATTTATGTCTGTCGTTCACGACTCTTATATTTTGTTCAAAATAGTTAAACAAATTAAATACCCATTGTTTTCGATTTTGCGGTCACTTCATTTTGTTTGAAAACTCACAAGGTAAATATTATACACTTACTGTACAGTCTGAAATTTATTTTATATTAAGTAGTTTAATATAAACTTTAAGACAATACGAATCGGTTAAGTCGTTGGTAGCTTTAAAGGTTTATAATGCCAATAAATGTCTTAAACCGTCAGTTGTTAAGTAACATATAAATCCGACGCCGGACTTTAATCTCGAGCTTACAATAATATTATTACTTTGGAAAATGAAACATATCGTAAAATTCGAACTTATTGAATTTATTGTTTAAAAAATTAGAATTACGAGTGTTTTTTATGAAAAAAGTACGAATGAAACAAGTAAAGTGGATATTAGATAATTACATAATTATAATAATAATAATATTTTCGGACATTTATAATAAATTTTATTTAAGGCTGCTGCGAGACAGACGTCAGAATTTTAGAAATATCATCGTAACTACGAGAATTTACCAAAAAATGTTTTCCAAGAAACAAAACAAAAAAGTTTAATCATCTCCTATATTTGTCACGGCGTCTTCTCAATGCTGCTTAGTTAGTTGTTGACTCTATCCACTACCACCCATTCTATTTAAAATTAAGTTACGCGTCTATTGCGTCTCCTTTCAATATAGCCTAATTCAGTTTTAAGTTCAACACGTCCGATATGGCTTTTATGTTTATGTTTTTTTTTATACAAATATAAATATTTGATGTTATGTTAATTTGGTATGCGTAATGTATAAAAAAAAATCGCGAAAAACATGAAAATTATTTGGTTTAAGACTTCAGAGTATTTAGTTTTGGTCTCGAAGGCAAATCAAAAGTTAGTAGTAGTATAGTATTAATAAAAGTAATATAATTAAAGTTATTTGAATGCATTAAATTAGAATCGTTTTTAAATGAAAAAGGTTTTTGAAATCTATTTTAGAGATAAAACACTTATTGGGCAATTTTTAGGCATCCTCATTTTGAAAATAAGACCAAATTTTAAACCGAACTCTGTTTAATAATTTTAAGTAGTTAGATTTGTTAAAGACACTTCAAGAACTATGAAATTGGTGAATAAATTTCGAGTCCGTTGTATTTTATGTGAACCTATGTTTAACATACAATTATCAAATTTAAAATCAAAAACATGAAAACCTATCTGTTTACTGTTTATTACTTTAAAAATAGTTATTAAATGTTAAACTACAGGGAAAAACATATATTTAACTGTATTAAATGTATTTTAAATGTTTTTAATACAATACATTTTAATTTAATAAATTATAAATAATTGTTATTTTTCATCAGGTGAAATTCTCACCTACCTCATTTTTATAATAGGTACAAACATAATGTCTTGCAATTTTTTACTTAGTATTATATTGTACTTGACACGATATTTAATTAATAATGTACATAGAATGGAACGGTTAATTTTTAACATGTAATAACAATACAACTTTTGGTCAAATTTGGTCAGACAAATTCTGTCCTATACATTCGGTTTTTGGGTTAATTAGAATGTTTTATTTTGGTTTAAGTTGATTCGAGTATTTTGAAAAAAAAATTAATTCGGGTCGTATAGGTTTTAGGTGTTCAGTTTTTTAATGGTTTTTTGGAGTGAACTGGTTAATTCGGGCGCAAAACCCTGGTTAAATATACATCGCATGGAGTTACTACCAGTAATCTACAGTATATTATCGGTCCGATACGTTATTATGCTAATTGATAATAATGTTTAACTTGGTCACTACTGTTTTGACACTTTTTGTGTTTTTAAAATAGGTTTTTTTTTTTTTTACAGATTGTGTTGTTCTAAATAATTTAGAGTTCTTTAAATAAAAAAAAAAATGTGAACTCTTTCGAATAACTTCTCGAAAATTATCAGTTTATTTTATAACCCGCCAATTTAAACCAAAAATGTGCAAAGTGTCCATTACAACCAGTCTGTTCAATATATACGTGCATTATAACACGTGTACGGAATATAAAATAATATAGAATTCCACCGATAAACCGTCACGTAAATTATTATACTTGGTATTTGGTGACACGTGGTCACATATTATATATATTATACAACTTACCGAAATATTATTTGTTCACGACCGCAGAAGCAGTTCGTGTATGTTCGTAAATATTGTATTGTATGAAAAAAAAAAAAAAAAACAAAGTGTACTGCAGTTATTCGGTTTGTAATAATTTATAGTACACAATAATAATATATCCGGCGTATTTGTCGAAACGGGTCGCAAACAGTGCGATTCTTGCAGTTGTTCAACAACGGAAATGTTTTATAATATTAATATTGTTTACAGCTGCATTGAAAATTGTATACATATAAAATACCTATAATATTATGATAAGCAACGGATAGCCCCGGTATAACTAGTCGTTAAACAAAAACTCGCAAAATTAAATGTCTATAAATGATTTGATTTTTCCCTCAATTATTAAAAAACTAGAACGGAAATTAAAACACATCACTGATTATACTTACTGGACTAAACTTCCTATCAGAAAAGATAGTGTAATTAATTGTTTTTAAAGAAGCTTCATTAAATTTCTTTAAACGATTTAAGGTTAGTTTCACAAAGCAGACATGATCAAAAAGTATTTTGTTGCTCTGTTTACAACTGGTTGATATGTTAGATTTTGAGATTGTCGAAGGATCTTTTGGTTTTATTATGATATGTACAATTTTTAATTTGCCAGCACATAATGAATGGAAAAAACTGGGAAAAAACATGGAAAAAAACCGGGCAAAAACCTAGGAAAAACGGGAAAATAGGTACGATATTGAACAAATATATTATTAAAGAAAATATATATCTAATGCATAATATGTAATTATTTTACTATGATATGGCATTTATTTTGTTTACAAAGCAACACTATTAAGCGAAATCCGATCAGAATCGTTTTTCGTTAGGAATGGTTAATCGTTGCGTATATACCATATATACATATTAAATTTCTCCTCTACCTTATATGCAACTTCTTACCTGCAATAATGGCCCATCTGTCGTGCGAAATACGAGCATGCCCGTAACATTTTATTTTTAGTTTGGTTAACATTAATCCGTACTGATTTCAATTCGTTGAGTTGATATTTATTAAAATATGTTTACTAAGGCGATTGTTAAGAGCCAATGATTTTCTAAAATAAACCCAACATTCTCGGATGCCCCCCCTATCCCAATATAGTTGCGCGTCTGGACAAGTAATATTATTTATTTATTTTTTTTTTTTTTTTGGTTGCGCATTCATTACCAAACTACGCACATCGTTAAATATATACAGTTCTTCTGCAGTTACCTTTTTGCCGGTCTAAACTCTCAATAATTATTAGTATTGCGTATAATCTAGAGTAAGTTCGGTAGTCGAAAATAACAATATATTCGCGTGGTGTCTCGCCGTCAATTTGTTTCAAGCCGAACGTGACCGAGAACAAAGCAGCAACACGCCGTCACTGCCGCTGATATCGTTTTCAGATGGTATATCCGCGAAAATAACACCCGAACACGTAAACCAACGGGTGTCCGGAAAATAAGACAAGGTAAAATTAATACAAATAAATTTATGTATTTAATTTTGTTTTTATTTCTTCAAATAATGGTTTAAATTTTAAAAACAAAACGCACTACAAAATAGAACACATTATTTCCAGTCCATAAAATATTACTGTTGCCATTACAATTCCAAAAAAAAAAAAAAAAAACCACGCATATACTATCTACTATAGTATTCTGTACTTTTATTTTGCTCATATAACATGTTCTACATAATTTAAATTGTTCATTTTACTGGAATCATAAAATTACGTTTTGAATTAAAGGTAAACGTAAATTAAAATGATTAGATGATGAATCAAATAGGTATCTAATGCATTTACCAATGTACTCTACGGCAATTCTACTTTTTAAAAATATTGACGATTATTTCAATGACAGAAAAAAAAAGATTTTTCATTTTTTAGTTCAATTGAAAAAAAAATTGTTTAAAAAAATATTATTTTGTTTGAAATATTGTCATCAGACGTGTGTAAAATATGAGCTCGAATAACGGAAATCTGGTCGACATTCGATCATCAAATTACGTGGCTTCATACATAGAACAAAACCACTGAAAAAGACACGAGTAACTGACGTAAAAAAGCAATCAAATACATATTGAAAATTCATCTTTTTTTTTTTTGTAAGTTTTCAATTATTAGTAGGTACTATAGGTACTATACTATTGTTTTTTATTTTTTTTTAACTATCCACTAACAAATGTATAAATTATGAACTCAGCGAGGAATCAATGCTAAAGGAAAACGATTCTGATTGAAGTTCAGTTAAATATACACCTCATGATCGAGAGAAAGATTTTCGGCGGAAAAATCGTTCTCAGAAAACTAAAAAAAAACCACACATCATAATAAATTAACGTTGTTATCCAAAATTTTAAAGACAAAGTTTTTCTTAAGGTCCTTGTTGTTTTTGATTTCTTGTATTTTTTTTCTTCATGCATCCAAACCGACGACGTGTTTATAACTTTCGGAATAAAAAAAAAAAAAAAAAAAAAAAAATC
>CABPRJ010000954.1:109164-155442 GCA_902439185.1 Cinara cedri | reverse complement strand
AAAAAACCACACATCATAATAAATTAACGTTGTTATCCAAAATTTTAAAGACAAAGTTTTTCTTAAGGTCCTTGTTGTTTTTGATTTCTTGTATTTTTTTTCTTCATGCATCCAAACCGACGACGTGTTTATAACTTTCGGAATAAAAAAAAAAAAAAAAAAAAACACAAAACAAAATATGTTAAGTTAAAACCGATAATTAGCGGGTAGACAATACAACACATATAATACCAATATATACAAAAATATGTCGTCGGATCAAAGAAAACAATCGGGTGCCGCCGCTTAGACAAGAATAATTTCTTATACATTTTCGGGCGCCCGCGAAAACAGTCAATAATTTCCGACATATAGTATTATTTCTCCGGGCAATACAATTATATTAAGACAACATATTACCATATCAAGGTTCTCACCAGACGCGGATCTAAGATGAGGGTGGGGCAAAGGGGCTTTACCCCACTCTCTTGTTCAATAATTGTTATACATTGAAAAATATATTTATTTGGAGTTTTAAGTTATCACAAATATTGTTCAATAAATTAAATGTTTTACATCGATTTGTGTTAGTACCGTGATCATAATTATAATATCAATTATTGTTTATAAATTATCTTAGGTTAATCTTAATTATATTAGGTATAACTTTTGATAACGTGGTATAGCCCCAACCCCCTTCTTTTGTGATACCTGGATCCACGTCTGGTTCTCACATACACAATAATACAATACAACATGGTTGGTTATATGTACGCGTATAAAACTGTATAACGACTAAAACATAATATTATGTTATGTATTGATTATTTTTTTTTTACGAAATTTATAGTGTAATAATTATCAGTTATTCATTAAATGCTAATATTATATTTCGACTACATTGATTTTAACTAAAATTTATGAATTTCGTTTGTAACTTTTTTTTTTTTTGCAATAAGTACTTAATACATTGTGTTGGTTAATTTCAATTCTGTATTATTACTCAAGTGTTGTTAGCTATTTGAATATATTTTGGAAAAACGTAGTGTTGTAAAAACTATACATTCTCATTTACGAGTCAAAGTTAAAATTGTATTTAAATTTATTTATTTTGTAAAACAAGTATGTGTAAATACTTTTATTTAGTATTAAACATATAAAACCGAGTAGATTTATACAGTACGTTTAATACCTACTTTATACTTTACTGTGTTGTTCGTGCCCACCTTGTAATATAGTTACGCGGAACGAGAGGATATTATCCAATAGTCTGCTGTGAATTATCCGAAAAAATTTCAAAATGTCGTAAGTATTTCATAGTGTGCCCGTTAGTATATGTATGTATATGTCGTAGGAAATATAGAAAATTCGTTTTTTTGTGAAAAGACTACTGATTGTAGTTCTTAAAAAACCTAAATGCTGTTGGTTTATATGCAATAAGCCTGAAAAACAGTAGGCCGTTTAGTAAAATAATAAGTAGTTCGCAAACGGGTTACCCCATTGCAAACAGCATAGTCTTTTCGTAAATAAACTATTTTCCATACGGCCTACGACAATCCTTTCCGTAATTGTTCCGCAGAGTTTGTTATGAAAAAATCTTCGGTAAAGAAACTCGGTTGTAATCGAGGTACTAACGTGTTATCAGCCGCGAAATTACCCGTGAAACTTTGTTGTTCGTTAATCCGTTCAGGAATAATATTATCCGGTCGAAACGTTTCTCGGCGTCGTTGCTCACTCGATAACGGGGACGATATATCTAACATAGATCTGTTCACTACGGACGGTTATCGCGGGGCTTAGCAACAAACCCGGCCTATTTGGCCCGATTTGGTCCAAATAATAATAATTATTTCCTACAACAACATCGTAATAATAATATGAATAAGTCTAATAAAAAACAACGGTATTTCCGGTCAACAGACTATATAATAATAATAATATAGTATTATAACAAAATCTTTAAAAATAAAAACAGAGGAAAACAACGAAAAATATATTTAAAAAAAATGAATTGTTTACGTACTCGAATTATCTAAATCCCACAATTTAGTTTTGTATAATATTGTATGCAAAACACGTTATAATATTTTATAACGTGTTAATTTTGTTCTATTTAAAATTATACACCTAGTATTTATTATTATGTATATACAGCAGTGGCGTATACATGATTTTTGAAAAGGTGATGGGAGATAACATAGGAGATATCATTAATGGGAAAGACGTCTGGTGATAGCCCTTTCCACACGTAAGGACAAATTCTCACAATTTTTCCGTATCTACTATTTTCGTAGTTCTTATTTATTTTGCAATGACTATGTATGTTAAATTTGAATTGATTTTTTTCGCAATCAAAAAAATTTGTTCTTTATTAAATTTATTAACAATAACACGTATATTAACACACCCCTTCCTCTCTTAAATGTTTACGCCCTTGCTATATAATATAGTACAGCGATAATAAATTATTAATAACATTATATAGAAATGACACACCTAAATTATAATATTGTATACTATTTTACTCGACACGATATAAATGCGTAGACAAATTAAGAACTTTTAAGGAATATTGTTAATTTCTTTCGAAATCGTATTTACCCTTTCGTTGTACGTCTTCGTTTACTCCATAATAATAATATAGTATATAATTTACATGAATAAAAATGTATTATTAATATTTACATTCCGGTATGACCGGATAACCACCCTCCCCCCACAAAAAAAAAAAAAAAAAATGGAATCATGAAATGTATTATTTCGATTTTAATTTATTGTGATTTTATACATAATACTAATAATTATCGTAATATTGTATCCATGAAAATCCATAAACTGTAACTCCGTCACTCCTTGTGGAGAATGATTTCGGCTATTTTCACAGTTTTTTTTTTCTGAAAACAAAATCAAAATCAAAATAATTAATAAGTACGGGTACACAATATAAGTATTAATGTATATCGTTCGGTCAAACAACATCGTTATTATTATAACTGGCTCGCATTGGACATTGATGAGTATTTAAAAAAAAATAAAAAAAATCAATAATATCCTCGTGGATTAGGTTTCTGTTTATACTATGTACATTTATTTTGTTTTTATAACGTTGTTTCTAAGTTTCGTACAAAATTATGATTGTATTCATATTTTGGTTAAAATACCCTTTTTATTATCACACGGTGCAAAAGTGCAATACATTAAGTTTAATAACAATAATAATTTAAGACTGAAGCATAATATTACTGTTTTTTTTCTCTTTTGGTACTTAATAATATATTACAAAACTCAAAAAAACGAGTCTATACAAATTGATAACAGGGATTGTTTTTTGGAAAAATCATTATTTGTAAAAAATGGAAAAAAAAAACGTCCCGATATAAGTAATTAAGGCGTAGAGAGGCTCAAAACTAGAAACATAATAGAGAACAACAGCCTCACCACTTGATTTAAGCATTGGATATTATAATCAAATAGAAATTGTCATTTATCAAATGGGTAGTCGTTTTGTAGTGTTTTTTCTCACAATACTTTAATGTCCGATAAAAAAAATGAATTTACACGAATGAATATGGTCGATATTCGTGTTCAAACGTAGTTTTTTTACTATTATTAAAAAAAAAACACTAATTTTGTCCTTTTTTAAATTAATATTTAGCTAATAAAAGGTGTCATTCTCTAGATAAATGTATATTCTTTAATTTTTATCATAGGCTGTTTTACGCTAAATCATAATTGTTTCAAAAAAAAAAAAAAATTTCAATTTATCGACACTAGATTTTTATATCCGGAAACGATCACGTATACATCATCTTATTACGAAAAATATATTTTGCTTGTATTGTATTTCATTACGTATTTTTTAACGAACAATACATACGTATTACATTTCCGCTATAAACGTGTTGAATTGAAATAAATTGTAATCATGTTAATTTAGATAGTAAACTATAATAATTATTAAAAAAAAAGTTTATGAAATGTTTTGAAAGTGTGGATACAACTTTAGATGTCTGTATTTCTGAACTGAGTAGGGCGTATAATCTCATACTACGATTCCGTTATGTAAACGTAGCAGTTTGAAAATTTGTTACAATTTTTCTATAGATTTGTTTATTCCGTTTCGCACAAATATTATTTTCATTGTGATGCAATGTATGAATAACTCCGAGAACGTACAAGCATATTATTCTATTATTCAAATCGATTTTCAAAATACTTTAATTAATGGTTATTTAAATATTATTTAAATTCAAAATAACATTTCAGTAAACATTTGTAATTTCTGATTAATAGTAATAATTATAATATTAATGTTTCCGGATTAAATTATTGAAAATATGTGTGACCATCAATATTATAATATGCTACTGGTATGCATTTAAATACGTGGAATTAATAGAAAACCGTAATGCGTAATGAATTATCATTATCGATTTGAAAAAATGAAAATAAAAAACGTTATAATATTTACTGGAGATATTTTAATAATTGTATTTTATATTATTATTATTTGATATTAACATGGCATGTTAAAGGCTTTTATAAAAGTGTAACAAGAAGTTTTATGAAATATTAAAGAAAAAATAATCCAGGAAATCAAAAACAAAATAAGAAGAGATATAAACATTAATAACATAAGTTGCAGACTGTGCCATGAGAGTTTGTCGAAGTCGACTATTGAAGGTTACGTAAAAGAAAAAATTGGAAAACAAAAATCCTAAAAAAATAAAATTATTTTATAAATGTCCAAATCTTTAAGGACTAGGCAATAAAAATGTATCTACAACTTTTCCCAACTAATCGAATGATTGAAGACCAGGAGAAAAAGAAGTCTAAAACATCTTTCTTTGGCAACAATAATATATGATGTCATTCATATTGCCATGCAAACCAAATTTTATCATTTAAATTCATTTAAAAAATAGTTTTAGATTTTAATGTTATTAAATGCATTTGGTACCACTAAATATGAAAAAAAGTAGTAAAAAATAAAACGCATATTTTTATATAACGCATACTGTAGGCTGCAATAGTCTTTTTTTTTCAGAAAAAGTTTGAACAAAAATGACGTTAAAAATAGATTTTAAAAAAAACTCGAATACTCAATATTTTAAAATAAATTTATTTCCTCCGAAAATCTTACCCGGTATTCCAGCATACTGTTTAAAACCCGTGTATTTCCAAAAATTGTTCGATTGCTTCAATAGAGGAAATCATTTCATTTTGAAAATAAAATATTGACAAATATCAAAATGTTCAATATAGCCGTAACGAATATTATCTGCAGCTTTATCAGGGTCTACCATCGTCATGTTCTTTCCCCTCCCCTCCCTGTTCATCAAATAAACTGAAAATTAACAAGTCACGTGCAACTGATGTCAACGTTTCACATATTTTCTTGCATTATATAACGATGAAAAAGGCAATATTTTCAAACTGTCAAGTTCAAAGAATTATTTTCGATACGTATAAATTGCTTTTAGTCGACCAACAAAAGTGTGTTACACTCACAATAAAAAACCTTCACAAAACTTACTTCGAAATTATATCTTGCGAAAAAGTATTCGTGGCGTTTGAATATAATGAAATGATAATTATACGAAAAGAATTATTACCTAAAGACAATTAAATTTGTTCGATGTTTATAAATTATCACAGCGGTTTTTATTATTATTATTATTTTATTTTTTTTGCCATAAAATAACACAATATTTGTACGTCACAAAAATACTCTTCGTTGTAAAAAATAAAAAAAACTACACTAATGTTAATAATTTAAATTCCTACACGTATTACGCATATTGAAGCGAAATCCTCAAAACCGAATCCTTTGATATTCTCAAATACATATTCTCAGAAATTCGTTTCAGACATTAGTGACCATCGCAATGCACCTACCAACACGTACCTGCGTTCAAACGCAATGCGATTAAAATAAAAAACACGTCTAGCCAAAGATTATAGTACCTATAAAAACACATTAGTGTTTAGTTGTGTACTTAATATAAGTACTGTATCTGCGTGTTTGTACACATCAAAAAAATAAAAATGAAATTGAAGACATTCGAACATTCGAAAATTTTATTATTATTTATTCCTTTATTTTTAAATTTTGAATTTGCATATTTTGTTCGGTAAAATATAATATTGCAATGCGATAATTGCCGATACATTATGCGCAGGTGACTTACGAATAGCCGCTCGGATAAACTTGGTAAACTTAATAAAAGATTTAAATAATACTTTTTCGAAAAAGAAATATCAATTTGTTTTAATATATTTTCGATAACTTTATTTTTACTGTTTATGTCAAACAAAAATTATCAAAAACTTCTGATAGAAAGTTTAAACTATGCTAATTTCTAAAATAATCAACATAATAGGCGTATGATCATAATATGTTATACAAATTGGGTCCTTTATATTATTCAAATGTTATTATCAAATCTTATGTATTTTATTTCTATTTGTATTTCTATTTAACGAACCATTTACTCAATCCATATGGCTCTCGAAAATTGTTTAAAAAAATCGTCAAACGATAAACATATTTTAATATGAAGAGTTGTAAATACAACATAGCGTACATATAATGATATATAGGATTTTTTTTTTTTATTTACGCTGAAGCCTTGGTAAAATTAAATGTAAATACGTTATGATAATCTGTTTTATGCTATAAAAAATTGATTCTTCATAATATTAAACAACGATTTTTGGCTAAACGTATTATTAGTATATATTTAATAATATGTTTTCGATCTGAATTACCTACCTTCTACAAACATTTTATTTTTAATTAATATTTATTTTGCATAGATAATGACGATTGAAATAATAATATAACAGTTTAATTATTTTTACAAATTGTATCTTAACAAAATATTCATTTATTTCATTTATTTATGCTTTTTTAGTTAATTTAATCATCTAGATAAGAACTTAAATTAATTTGTTATCTTAATCTAAAATGAATCTATAGTATGTTTATAATTTCTTTATTAACAAAATATGATATTAGATATACAGTTATAATAATACCAATTAGATTAATCATTATTCAGAAATATGAGTTATATACATAAAATTACAAACTATTTTATAATAAATAAAATATATAAACAAATTACCTACTATTATTTTTTAATATTAATTTGTTTACTTAAAAATTTAAATATTCATTTAACGCTTTGGACAATTTTTTTTTCCCAAAATTTAAATTATTTATCTACTAAATTTTTTGTCAAATATTGACTTTAGTATCGTCAAGATAAAAATAGTAAATATATACAAATGTATTTGTTTTAGTTAATATTTGACATTAAATAAGATACAATCATTGAAAATAAAATGTAAACTAAACAAATAATTTATAATCCAACACGTACTCAATTTTTTTTCGAACGTGTTTAAATATTACATTTTCCCAGATTTGTATTAATGTAATAAATAAGTGGATAAGTACATAAATCTAATACGTTCACTGGTCTCTCTATTTTTTTATTAGGTATTAAACAATAGAAGATGTATATAAAAAAAATACAATTTGCTTTTATCAAAATCAATATAGCCATCTGTTTACATTTTTGTATGCTTTCTCAAACATTACACGTTGAAATTTAACAATTCGGCAGTTTATGACATTAACAATGTATTAAAACAGGATGTTTACGGATGTACACTTTGTTAAAAAAAAATCTAATAAAATCAGCAGTTTAGTATAAAACGTATTGTATTTGAAAAAATGGTTTTAAGCCTATGCAGTTTTAGAAACGTCGGATTTTCTTAAATTTATGCAACGAAAAAACATTTCAGAAATATATAACATAATCTACAATTTCATTGTACAATTAAAGTACCACCAAAAGTTTTCAAAAAGATACTACATTATTGTATAGATTTAAATTGAGAAGATTACATTAACCTATGATTAATTTCAGAATTTAAAATAAAAATAAAAATAAACAAAATTCTTTTAATTAACAAAAGATACATTTTCTTTATTTTTTTTTCAAAAGATAAATAAATTCAATTACAACATAAAAATTATCGTTAGATAAAAAATATTCCTTTTTCGTGGAACCTTATAAAAATAATAATTTATAATATTTATTTTATGGAAATCGTATTAGTCATGAAATGAAAACCATTTATTATTATTAATTTTAAATATATTATACGATGATTCAATTTTCAATGCTATGAAGTTTATGTAGATTTTTTTTTTTAAAAAGCTCTCTAATATTGTTTCTCATTGTAAGCGATTTGTCTTGGTAGTGTTTTGCGAAATATCAATTGTTCTGGTAATAATATTTTATTTTATTGATTCGATAATATTAGTTGAACTTGTATGTATGTTTTTTATTTTGTTTAAGGCACAAATATGTTTGAGAAAAATAAACAATCATTCTCGACTGGTCCAAATAATAATATCAATACAATTATAAACATTTATATAAAAAGTTTAAAAATGAATCAAATATTTTGCTATACTCAGAATCAAAAATGTGTGGATTCCTAAAAAAAATTATAATACACTTATATCAAATATCATATTATATTAAACTTGTTGATGATTGTGACTTTGTGTATACACAAATTATTTTTAAACAATTCAAAAAAAATACTGGTGATAAACGTTTCAAAATAGTTTCTAATGTCGACAGTTTTCGATAGTTTGAACTATAAAATGTTTTATTTGAATATTTATTTTTCCATAGCTGAAAAGATATTTTCGAATAGTGTTTAATATATTGAATAGTTCGAATTAGATCAATCTGGTTTGAAATAGTTCAGTTCGAATGTGATCAACTATGAAATAGTACGATAGCACCTATAACCTATCAATGTATGATACTCACATACTTTTATCGGATTTTGAGTCAATAGAAAAGTTACTTTTAGATTCTGAGTGGAACGAAGAAGTTTGTGGTTTTAAAATGATGTTTTTTTTTTTTTTTAACTTAAGTCAGGTAATTTTTTGATTTTCTCAAGAGTTTTTTCATCAAATGTAAAAAATCGAAAAAAAAACGAATGAAAAACAGAAAAATGAGATACGAAATATATTTCTAATATATAACGATTCATTTTTTCTTTTTAAAACTTTTTCTCAAGAATTTTTCTCCAATTTACAATGATAACACTTTTTCTTAAAAGAACCTCTTAGTCTGACTGGAAAGGTACTTTTTGGAGGTCATTTTTTGATTTTCCCAAGAATTCTCCTATTTAATTTTAAAAAAACGGAGAAAAACGTAGTAAAAAAGGGAAAATCGGTGCAATATTAAACAAAGATTATTATAGAAAATATATAATGCCTACTTAATTTTTTTTTTTATAATATAGCATATGTAATATTGACAATGAATCAGTATCAACTCAGA
Organism: Cinara cedri; assembly: GCA_902439185.1. Taxonomy (NCBI): domain Eukaryota; kingdom Metazoa; phylum Arthropoda; class Insecta; order Hemiptera; family Aphididae; genus Cinara; species Cinara cedri. The sequence goes on along the minus strand of CABPRJ010000954.1, from coordinate 146,083 downwards.
ATCGTATTTTCGTTAACAATGGTTTATTATGCCTTAAAATATAAATTAAATTACCTATAATAGTAACTGCACTCATCTTCATTATCCTAGGACAGCTTTTTTATTCTTAAAAACATATTTTTTTTTTACTTGTTACCTGAAATCTGTTATTGTGACAGACTGACTGTGTATTGATTACTAGCAAATTTAACATACCCGTGATAGTAAAATTAAATAATACTACAGATATGTTACCAATCAACGTAATCCAGAAAAAAAATATGAGCTTAATCAATTAATTTTAGGATAAAAAGTAACGTATTTAATCTAGAATCCCGTAAAATTTTTTTTGCGTAATGGTTGCACAGACACAATTTGTTATAGTTGAATTAAATTTATAAATAAATAAAAATAGTTTTGATTTTATTACAATTGGTTGAAAAAATGTTTGTAGGTAATATATTCAAAAAAATGTTGATGTAGCTTATTGTTAATACTGTATAGTTTTTGGCAAGCAAGATAATTTAGGAGTATGGCACCAAAGCGCGCTCAGCAGGCTTTAAGCGCTAAAAAAAAAAATCTGGATCTCTCTACCACAATTCCTAAACAAATCAACGGATTTGCTTTCCGTGCAAAACAATATGTCATGATTTTATAAACAGAAACGCAATTTGCCCGCAAAATACTTCTGCACGTATGAATTGTGCCCTACACTTAGGATAAACGATAAAATCTAGCATGGTAATTATTCAAAGTAATAATTTAATACTAATGATAATGTAGAGATTTTATACAAATTTAACTATTAAGAAAAACAATAAATATGTCTGAAATTTAATATCACGTCGTTCTCCACATGGTGCCAGTTTCTACAATAACCGATCGATTAGTTTTCGTCGTATTTTAAAAACGAGCCATATAGAGTAAATATATATTTATAATATGTTTAAGAAAAAATAGCATACAGCTGATATTATTCTATTTAAACCGGGGAGAAATTATTTGGCACGTTTCCATGTGGTCTTTTATAACAAATCCGGCGAATCCGGCGAAAAGTATAATGATAACTTTTTTTTGTTTTTATCGCGATTTTCCTACTCACTTAACCGAAAAATTAAAAAAAAAAAAAAAAAGAAACACACTATATGCACATATCGACGTTTAAGGAAGGACATAAACAATCCCAAATTGTATTGTTCGGAATAAAATTAACGAAATTACAGAACATTTGAACATACAGGATAAAAAAAAAATATGAAATAAAATAGTATTATTTCACTCATACAACATTGTGCTTCGTGTGGTTTATAATAAAGTTGAAGATAGGGTGCGATTGGCAACTAGGACTATCACAACAAATTCTCCGGATGATATATCTAAATATATCGATGGATATCATCGACAAAAACTCTCAATTTTGTCAACTTTCCAACACCTCCGCATCATTTTCTGCTTGTTTTTTCAACCTCATTCTTAGGTCTTCCTAAATATCTTTTGCCTATTAGATTTTGTTTTAGTACTGTTTTTAGTATATGGGCTTAACTTTTCCATGCTTGTCTAATCCATTGTCAATATATATTTTTTTTTCAATCGATTTGTCTTTGAAGAAGACATCGATTTAGAGAAAAATCGAATTTTTGTTTTCATCCCCTAAACATAAAGAAAAAATAATTTTCTATTTATTTACTTTAAAAAATTTTAAAATAGCCATTTTATAAATAATATTATTCTGAAAATTATAATATATTATACATTCATATTTAATTAATAGTTTCTTAATTAAAGCCGTTTTCATTTCTAAAAAATAAGCGTGAAAATAATTAATAAATAAATTTATTTTTGTTTTATTTTTTTGTGTTTGGAAAATGAAAACAAAAATTAAATTTTTCCTTAAATCGGTGTTCCTCTCAAAGACAAAACGATTGAAAAAAAAATTGCGTAAAATTTAATATTAACAGCGCCAGAAAAATCCGTCGAACACGGTGAAACACATTGTATATACCGTGTGACCAATCAATCATAGAATACTGATTATCTCGGAAAGTATTAACTTCTTTTAGAATTTTTTTTGTAGAACATTTAAAAAACAAGAAGCTCTGCAATTTTACATTTATATTATTTTTTGTAATACTTATTTTTAGTGGTAAGACAAATACCTATTTTTGATTTGGCGGGATCAACAATTTCAATTTATAAATAGCTATCACGGTAGTTGGTTTAGATTTCTATCTATTTATATTTGTTCTAAATTAAACAATTTTTAGATGAAACGAAATCCGTTAAACTTTGTCTATTTTTATATCATTTGATATGTACATATTACATATTTACAATATACAGATTAATCATTCGCCTATAAAATATATACGATATTTAATAACGATAAAACCAATAGTCGTGTATAAATTTGGTTATTTGAATTAATTACATTTACTTGACAGATAATAATAATAATAGTAATACAAATTACAATATTGATCAATGAAAACTATTTTATCGATATTATTACGTTTTACAACTATTTGGAATTTCGTCTTTATTAACTATGTTGTCGTAAATCGTTTTATCAAAAACTATGTGATTTATACCGAAATTTAGAAGAATTTATATGTCACTGCGTTACGTGTGCAATAGTTATTAAAATATTCCGATATTGATAGACACCGCGTAAAATACTCAAACTTTAACGAAAACTTTTGGTCTATATTTCTTCTATAGGTACTTAGGAAACCAACAATGGATGAACGAAGGTATTGTTTTTAACTAAAATCGACAGATGTCTGTCCAAAATAATATATTAATATTATTTACGGTTTAAATACTTACGTTTGCGCAATTATTCTTATTACTACTATTAGTAATAACGAATTCAGACGACTTTAACAACAATTCTCTGTAAAGTTATAAGTACGGGAAGTACAGTTTTCGTTGACAATAGGTATGATTGACTCGAAGAAGTCCCATGTCTTTGAATGGCGGCGATGTTGTCTCCTTCTGAAACGATACAAAATATAAAAGATTCAGTTATTATAATTAAATATGGAAAATAAAAAAATAATAATAAATATAAAAATTAAAAATAAATAATTGAGTCACCTAGAGTATTATAATAAATGCGTATTATACGACCAGTTTTGAATTAAAAATTCATCATCAGGTATTTCACAGTAAAAATGTAAAACTTGAAAAGTTTATTATTTTTAAACTTGAAAAGTTTAAATTTTTACTGTGAGATACCTGATGATGAATTTTTAATTCGAAACTGGTCGTATAATACTCACCTATCATAATACTCTAGGCGACGCATTTATTCGTTTTTTATTTTTATGTATACATTTTTTTATTTATATATTTCTTTACGAGTATTAACTGTTTTAATGATTTTTTTTTTTAATTTTAATATTTGATTATTTAATATTAGAGTTGTCGATGGTAAATTACGGCTTCTTTAAACAATTAGGTAATGTATAAAGCTTATTTTCTGTTTGCGAGTAATCCCAAATAAATGCCAGTTTTTGTACTGATGACTGCAGTTATTGAGACCTGTAATTCAACAAAAATTTGTGAATGGGTCATAAGTGAACATAGACATAAGGCATCAGAGTCATAAAACCAGATTGAAACAATAAATAATCTATGACTGATTTGTTCATAAAAAGGAGCAGTGGTAGTGAAAAGTACAGAAAAAATTGTTGAGCTTTACACAGGTAAAATGTTTTACATGCCGATATAACTTTTAAAAAAAACGTCAATAATATTATTTACAAAATGTATTACAATAATATAAATAAGACTGGATGAGAATCAGTAGTTTCAAAAGTAAACATTGTTAAAATCCGTGTAATGGTGTTCCATAGAATATAACGTCATAATGTATCTATAATGGTTTTCTATTAAAAGTCGAGATCTAACGCGTTCACGCACCACTTACTACAAGGTGTTGAGATAAGCGAAAAAACATAACACAACGACGCGTCTAGCGTTCCATGCGGATACAATGAAGCTACTCTGTGAACCGTAAAGGACGGATTTATTTGCTCAGTAAATTTTCTGAAAACTCTTAAGTTGAGGCCTTTCCGCCGGTGATGTGGAATATTTATATTCGATTCTAAAATTCTTCGGTTCAGAAAATAACTTCAAAGTGAAAATAGTTTCTTCAAAAAAAAAAAAAACAATACAAATCATAATTTTATTCAAAATCACGGTTTTTAATCACGTTTTACACCACGTTTCCAAATTCAATTTTTAAATATATTATGCCTCTTGAATGAGATATTTATAGCGAAACTAAAGTGTTATGTTACATAACATATTTTATTTAAAACAAAAAAACCTATAAAATAGTACAATCAATTTCCAAAAACTCACAAAATATACCTGATAATGTATTAGATTCTCTTGTTGATATAAATAATAAAAAAGAAAGATTTATTCATTTTGAGATTATCACTAGTGTTTTGGCTAATATAAAAGGTGTTTTAGAAGAAAAATCTTTGATCACAAGGAAGAATGAATTTAAAAAAAAAAAAAAAAAATAAAGGATTTATTGAATTATAGTTAATTAAACAAAATCATGGAAAATAGGTACATAAGAGATAACTGTGAAAAAAAAAGCAAAGAATCAACTTAAGCTTGAGACTAAAGAAATGTCACTAGAAATTAGTTTGAAGTTAAAAAAAAAAAGGAATTGTAATTTAATTTAATTACAAATAAACCGAGTCTAAAATTATCGGAAAAAATTAACGGCAAAATGTATATACATTTATGTAGAATACCTATTGTGTAATGTTAAATTTAAACATAAATTAACAGAAATTAAATCGCAAAATATTATAAATATATTAAGAACATATTTCATGATGGAAAAAATAGCAAACTAACGATATCATTTTTAAATTTTAATTTTTCACGTCGAATCTCTTAACAATAATAATTACACTACAATAGTCAAATTAATGTAATATTATTATACCGGTTTAGCAGTTTTATAAATCAATAGGTTTTTACAACAGTTAAATACAAGAAAGTATTAATTAATACTATTTATTATATTTTATCAGTAGGTAATTTTGTTAAATAATTCGATTGAAAAAAGTTTTTTTTGTAAGTTATATTCTAATAGATTCCGTGATAAGTTATAGAAACAAAATTAAAAAAAAAAAAACAATTCGTCAAGTACAATTTAAATAATATATACCTGCTATGAAAAAAAAAACTGCGTGGTACAATAAACACTACGCAAATTCCAAAGAATGAATTACCTCGACTAATTGATAATTCATACGCATGAATAGATAAATTAATAATAATACGTATTGTAGCCCAAACCTTAGTCTCCGGAAAACAGATGTAGCTCCGAACTTTTTAATAAAATGATGAAGTTATTATACATGTGAAATCTAAACTTTCGAAACACCCGACTCAATTTACAAGAGTATTAAAATACTATTGCTATACACAAGTAAATCATATTTTATAATTTGACAGTTAAACAGACACCATCGTTAGATACATTTATTTAAAAGTAAAACGAATGTAATAGTAATAATGCCTACAGGAATAGGAATTGCTTTAATGAGTGCTTATATCGGACAAGCCACTACCAAACAATAACAAATATAATATTTGTATGTTACAATTGTATTAATTTTCAAAAACTGTATACATTTGATGTCTATTCTTTCAATGATCTTGTAAATTATATAACACCAATAAAAAGGAACTTTATGTATAAATAACTGATTTTTTTTTTATCGTGCCATAAACTATTAATTATGAGTTTAAGAGGACGCCACACCGACATCTACCGTCTCCACCTTACAAACGCGTGACATAGAAACTTTGCGTTCAGTAGGACACATTTAAGCGCAGTTAGTTTCAATATTAAAGTAAATTAACATATTACCATTATCTAAATCATAAAAAAAAAGTACTGTCTGAGTTCATTTGTTATGGCAAACAAGAACTATTACATTCATGATACGTGATATTATCACTAATTTACCGATTCAAAGAGCGTTTTTATTTTAGGTTTATAAAGACTTTAGTATAACTGCAAGTACCGTTTATATCGTATATATACAAGTCGTTTATATCATATGGCTCATGATGTTATCATCATTCTTGATCTTGCTCTATATATATCTTAAATCTAAGAACTGAGGTATTATCTATGTCATCATGACAACACACTCGTTTTAAACATATAAACATCGACACTTCCGTCACATTTAATCGAGGAATTTACTCCGACCATTGTTATAAGTACATTATCAATTATTATTTAGTGCACAATACTCGTATTGGTGAACAATGATTTCATTATTATTAATCCAACCGCCCCTCCCCCCCCCCGGTCATCGATTTAGTATCTGAGAAAATAGCAACACTCGAACTCTACTTAAAGGTATTTCCCCTAAGGTAGAGACGGAAACAAATCAAACAATATTTCTGCCTTCAAATCAATTTCCTTTCTTCCTCACCTACCCAGAAGACATAAACGTAAAAATACTTATCCCTGGACTATGAAATTTCCGACGAAAATCAAATTCGTAATAATAAAATACAATTTTTTTTTTTTACAACAAACGTTATGGAATGATTTTTCTGATCACATATCAATTTTTGGAAGAAAAAAGTTTTCCCCGTTTCAGAAAAAAAAATAAAATTCCGAAAACCCCGTTTTTTTTTTTTTTTTTGGAAAACCACAGTAAAATGTTTTTTTATTTTTGAATAATTATTAATAAAAAATATATCGGGAAAAAATGATTTTTCAAATGCGTATATTCGATACGATTTTCTGAAAAACCATCGTAGTTTTTAGATTTTTACCATAGTTATGCATATAATTGCAGTACAATATTGACATGTAGGATTTAATACTCAATCTTGAGTTTCTTCTCTAAGTTTCAAAAAATAACTCCTAAATATCCATAAAGATATTCAACTATCAATCTTTTATTCTTATTTACAGAAACATTTTATTTTCATCGTAAACCACAACAATAATTCAGACTGTCATTATTAATCACATGTACTATAATATTATAATCACCGATAAATTTTTGACAAAATGCATCTGTCCAAATTCATTATAACACGTATGTGCGTATGGTACTTTTAATGTATATCTGTAAGCAACAAAAAACTTACCATTGCTGACGAAAAAACGATTCTGAGCGGACTTCAATCAATAAGATTGCTTTGTCAACAATATGTATGTCATATTATGATAAAATAATTATATAGATATTATTTATTTTCTTTAATAATATTTGTTTAATATTGTACTTATTTTCCTATTTTTCCTACGTTTTTCCAGTTTTTCCTATTTATTCATACTAATGTCTACATTTCGAATACTTTCCGGTTTTCCTCAATTTTTCCCAGTTTTTATAATTTATGGGGAATACTCCTTAGAAAATCAGAAAAACAACCTCTTTGAAGTACCTCCCCAGTCCGATTTCCATTCAGAAAACGTGCTGTACTTAAAAATCGGAGTAAGATTTCTGGTAGAAAAGTTGTCCATAGAAAAAGAAATAAACCATACGCTTTGTAAAATTAAACAGAATCTAAAAAAGTATGTTTTCGATATATCTTTGTTTATATAGATAATAGAAAGTGTTTATATGTGCTTATAACTGATCTATCACATGCAGGGATCCAAATTTTCACACTCAGGAGTTGATGCACTTTAATACTTGATTTCAAAAATTTAATTATAAACGGTGGTTTAAACTGGATATTTTTTATTTTTGATATGAAAATTGGTTTTTTTTTTACTATGGTTACCTTGTTTACACAGTTGAAAAAAAGCAATCATTATTAGTTTATATGGTTGTCACAGGTAAGGAAACGTTTTTTTCAAAAAAAATAAATGAACGGGAAAGAACGGTTAAAATATGTGATCTGCGTGGAAAACCAGAAACAAGGAGACGCGTTTTTATTGTTTTATTCTTATATAATGCTGTGCACGGGACAGCTAGTATTTAAATAATAAAATAATTTGAGATATTTTATTTTTTATAAATATTGCACTTAATTTCTACATCTAAGTTTTTTTTTTTTTAAAAGAACACACATAATATTATGATAAAAGAGTAATTTTCACAGAAACCATGAAAAAAAAAAAAAGATTATATTACACCAATCTTAAACAAACGGCTAATTCATCTATTGGTCTAAATCTGATACTAATAATCTAAGAAGATTATAATATACTAGTTCTATGTGTGTAAATCTTAAATCTGGTCGATGAAAAACCTCGACGGCTTCAGATAAATCAGAGATAAAAATGAAAAATAAAAACACGAGGGTTAAGAAAAAGGATTCTTGGTGTAACTTTTGATTTAATACATTTTCAAATTTTTATCTCTGAAAAATGGTCAGAGTGCATTAAATAATATTGATTTATATACGAGCTCGTATGCACTTTAAACATAGTCGATGAAAATAAAAATGCGTCATTAATATATGCCACTCATTTATTTTTAATTAATTTCTTTTAATAAATTTTATATATACCATCTACCTACGTAATTTGTATTTTCTCATCCATTTCACCTTTTTTTTTTTTTATACCTCTTCGTAGATATTAAACATTTATACTATGATCAATTATTATACGATTCTCCCTAATTTAAATATTTTTTTTATTTAATCATAAATCCATCATTATTAAATCATCCAATCCATAACATCATTTTACATTATCAGGATCGTAATTGAATAGCGTATTCGAATAGCTAAAAAAATATTTTTACAAACAACAGATTTTAATGTTACATACTTCGGTATAAAATTAAAGCTCAAAAAAATACGAGAAAATCGAAATTAATTACCTTATTTTATTGAGTACAATTTAGATTCTGAGCCAAAAGAGGAACGTATTGGTTTAACTATTGCCATACGAGTATATTTTGATATAATTACTATTTTTAAATAAATATATTTATTTCCAACATTTTAACATAACTACTCGTGCACACATGAAATTTATAGGAAACGAATAGAAAATTACTAGTCATTACTAATGTGTTATTCAATCTTTTTCAACGTTTTCACAATGGTGACGCCAAATAAATATTCTATTTTTTTCGAGCCCTAAATATATATTTTAAATATACGTATAGATTACTAAAGAAAAAAAAAATAAAGAAAATATGAGTCACATTAAATAATAATATCTTATTATCGAGTCAATAATATATCATGATTTTTTACCCGAATTGCTCCTTTTGTTGAATTTTTGATTTTCCGATTAGTTTTCATAAAAAAAAAACATAAAAGAAACAAATACGTTAACGATTTAGATTTAAAATTTTTAACGTTTTTTGCCCATCATAAATCTAGCCCTGAAATTCAAGTGCATTAAGTTTAATTAATAATTCAGAAAAACCGGGTAAAACGTAGAAAAAACTAGAAAGTTTAAGGTATTCATGAGTATATAAATACGAGGCTCTATTTATTACGAATTACGTCTATTTTAAAATGCCGATTATTACTTAATAAGTAATTTACTTTAGTAAGGAAAATAATATTTAAATTTTACAATACAAATAACACTTCGCTTCAAAAATAAAAAATAAATTATGTGTCTTTTTACAATGAAAAATTCTAACGTAAACAAAAAAAAAAAAAATACAATTTATATTTTATACTTGTTGTGTATTGTTCAAGAAACAGGAAGTTAGCTTTTAACTAAGTTTATATATAATTTAATCAGTCACATAATATAAAACACAATAAACCATGTAAATTAAAAGAGAATGGTAAGTGTGCGCACATATCCTGTCATAGTTATAAAAGGTATAAGTTTTGTTTATAATCCTTTGAACGTATAGCAGAAGGTTGCAAGATAAATGTTATATATAATTATATTTACCTAGAAAAATTTCGTTTATCTAGCGAATTTTTTCTAAATGAAATATTGTAAAATTAAATTTTCTTTGCGTTAAAAATGTTTCCCGTATTGGTTCGTGAATTTCATTTGTAAAAATATAGATTATTTATAAAAAAAAATATTTATATTTGGTTATTATATTTCATCAAAGCTATTAAGACTATGAAAGTATGCCATAATTACCGGATTTAATAGTTTTTTAGATCCTGAGCATATCAAAGAATGAATTGGTTCTACCATTGACGGGTGCGATATTTTGTTTCTGTTAGTAAACAAATTTTTACTAGAAATCAAAAATTAATCAAAATATGACAAAATATTTTTTTTTTACTATTTTGGATCTAGTTGGTTCATAACGGGGTCATTTTTTCACATCGAAATTAAGCACACATCACATCCTTGGGGTTTTTTTAGCACCTACCTACAATGTATTCTTTAGGAACCCCTTGCCTATACAATAATTAAAAACAAAATGTATCATATTATCATATTTATCAAATTAAAATATTGAATATATATAAAAAATTGTAAAAATTATAGTAATCCTCATGTGACCTCTCGGTATACTCATGCACAAATAACTGTAATTTATATTCTCTTTATTTTTCTGTGTTATGCAGTTTTTATATTCAAATTTTCACACGAAAAGTAGTGCGCTCATCTAAATAGAGATTACATCGGTCTGGAAATACTTTAAATATATCAAAAGACGTCACAAAAAAAAAAAAAAAAAAAATACCATGGAAAATACATTATCAAACATCTCTATTTTTTTTTTTTTTTACTTTCTGTGTATGTCTAATAAAACAAAGTTCCATAGGAAATCTATTTCCTTTTTAGATCTTTTTTTTTTTTTTTTAATTCCAGTTTCGTAAAAAAAAAAAAATTGCTTTAAAGATAATACAATTTTTAACAACAATATTTTTACTATCCATACAAGCGTGTATTAAATTCGCATGTGATAATATTTTATTATATTTGTTTTTATGGAAATAATTTTAATGAAACTTTAAATTTTAAACACGAAGCAAATTCTTAAATATCCGAAATAAACTCGTATAATAAAATCTTGATAGGAATAATAACGAATGTTTATATTTTTATCAATACAATTTTTACCATTTGATTGTAGTATATTATGGGAGTCTAAAGCATAATAATAAACATAGTTTTGATTTTTTCATAAAGAATACCCAACAGTTATATGTTATGGTCTTGAAAATGCACGTAAGTGGCAATTACCATTATGGGTACAAAGAGAAAAGATCTTAATTTACTATTAGACAGGCGATAATACTATAATAGTAACACAAATCATATAAAATATCTAATCCAGTTAATATTGTAATATTATTTCTAAAGTTTGAATATTGAAAGTGATAACCATCGTCACAATGGAAAATCGATTTTGAATTTGAACTCATGACATACATTTGGTATATGCGAACATTTTTGTAAAAAAAATAATAAATCATGAATTTCATCAAAATAAATTAAGAAATCATAAAAAATTTAAATGTCGACTAATAATAATAATGTTTTATTATTCCTTGTCAGATATTTTGAGAATTTTTAACAGTATAAAAAATGTTTTTTTGAAATCTGCCTCTACATGTAATTCAAATGTAAAACTGAAAAAAAAAACAATTCGGTCTATAAAATAAATTAAGAAATTTGTGTTGATAAAATTTAACTCATCTATAAGCAGGCCTTTAAATACGTCCTACTAACTTACTAACATAATTCCAAAGAAAACAATATCTTCTACGTTATTTTTTCATACTCAAAATTTTAACTAGCCAGAGAATTCGCAGTTTTACAATTGTGTTCGTAAAATATTTAAATCAAAACCATTGTCCTCAATTTCTAGAAAACCAAACGAGTGATTCTATCATCACAGGGTTAAATCATTTAGTTCGAAAAGCATTTCACACATAGATATTTTGATAGATATAAGTTATAAATTGACTTTTTTACATTTTCATACTTAAAATAAATATTTTTTACACGATATTTATAAAAAACGCATACCACTGAAAACTACAATGGGTAATAGCTGGTACGCTCCTCTCACCACTTTCCATATATATATATATATATATATTCACCGTGTACCTAATATTTCATAATACGGTTAAAATTATCATTCTGAGAATGGAATTGTTGATGTTTCTTTAATGAATTATTAATTATTAAAACCCATTCCCTAGGTCATAAATTTAATTTGTTTCGCTGATTCCAATGAATAAAGATCATAAACATCAGCATATACATTTCAACTGAACATATCAATCGTTATACAACGAAATGCTGATCCAGTCTTAGATATTTACCGCGTAAGATGAATACGCAGAAACTAATATTCGAAAAAAAAAATAACAAATGCGATTCCTTCTATATGAAAACGATCGGGACAGGAAGTCCGCATCGATACGTACACGAAAAAAACAAAATAAAAGTTAGAGTGGAATTTTTTATTTGGTTTTCAATAAAATAAGACAACGCCAATATTTATTTGTATTTGTGTAAGATGAAATTGTCTGATCAACTCGTAGCCTAAAATGCTGGGTCTGGAAACTTATAGTTGTGCACAGAGATAATTTTTAATTATGTAATAATGTAGACAACTGTTAAAAATATTTTTTTTGTCGGTTTACCGATATGCCGTTATAGTGATACCACAAAACAAATACTATATTGTTAGTCCAACAGACAAAGAATTGTTTTTAAAAATGAAATAACAGAATACAATGATTAGGCAGCTGTTGTGGTAGCGATGAAGATGTTAATGGGGAGTCACGACAAAATAAGTTTTTTATTTATTTCGTTCATGGTGGTCATTGGTCATAGCTGTGCAGGACCGACTGCTATTTTTTACAAGCCAATTGAAATTAGAAATATACTTAGAGCTACGGTTTTTCATCGATGAAATATTATTTTTAAATTCTTTACACTACACCAATTTATACATTTAAGAATTTAATATTTTTTTATATGACATAATACAGGGTGATTTTTTTATTATGAACCAGCAATTATCTCTGAGGATTTTAAGTGAATTTGATTTCTGTTTTTTCTAATTATTATGGAATCGTTTAAGCTTTTTTTTTTTTAAAACGATTTTTAATTTTTCACCCCAACTCCATATAACTTAAATAAGTACATACTTTTGATTTTCAAATAGAAACTCCCCCCTTGTGAATACAGATTTCAATAGAGAATATTTTTCTAGAACTGTTGATATGAAGAACACTAATATCACCGTTTATGAGTTACAACCGATTAAAGTTTAGACCGGAGGAGTAGAGATAGATCATGGATAGGCAATTTATTACCCTACGTTGTAATATTGTCATTTTTTCTACTTTTATCGAAAGCTATTATTTCTTTGCAAATTATCAGTAATATTTGGGTTCTATTACACCTATTGCATTTTATAATCTATAATACATAGGACCACGGTTTTATTATCGTAATTATAATGGTTTAATGTTTAGAACGGTAAAGTATAATAGAAAAGGGTAGTATATATGATATTAAAAAGTAAAAATACGTCAACCTATTATTATTTACCTGATCAAAAACATGTAATTATTTTAGTTAATAATACACCTAACCAAATATAAACTATTAACGGCTTTGTAGACTGTTATCAATTATCACATCTTATCAGATGTACGCATATTGGTAATAACAATATTATTTTTTTAAATATTATATTTTAAAACTGCATTTCTGTAAATAATAATAATAATAATGTTATTAATATACTTTGATAATCTCGTTTACTTTGCTGTCTATATTTTTGCACGAAATTGGCTAAATTTATTAAAACTGTCCTCTAGGTTGAAGTATTACTTTGTTTTAAGATTGAAGTATTACCGTATTATCGTTCATTGTTTTGTATGCGATTCCATGTTGAGTATTAGTAGTGTACTTAAAACGTATTTCATGTTTTTTGTAAACGTAAATAAAAATATATTTGTCTGGGTGATTTCCTGATAGTTTACAAAACGTTCATTACTTTACCATATAGTAAGCGTGAGTTTTAGTATCCGTTTAAGGTTTAACAATTATACTTTGGATATTTCAGTGCATCAATTATAATACTATACGATTGGTTTGGCCAGGTGATAAGGTAAAATTAATAATTTGCCATGCGCAAATTGTTTTTAGAAGTTTTTTACACGAATGAACGAATATTGGACCACATTCGATATATTATAAAACCGACGATTAAAAAACTATTAATATACCTATGTAAAATCGTGTTTATTTCGAAAAATATTAGCAATCATGTTGATGATAAGTCTTATGTAAGTTTGCATAGGTCTTCCAAAGTTTCTTGATAAGAAGTATTCTGGAAGACTTACATTTTTTTTTTTTTTAACAAAAATGCGCTATCACTGTCAAATTGAAATTGTATAGCTTAAATAATATCGTTTACTAATGTTGGCTTGGATATTCTTTTGAAGAAATTATTCATAAATAGGAATAGACATTCATAAGTGTGTCATGTGAGCGACAAAACGGAATAATATTATACGCGGGTGGTGAGATGTAAACAGAGTGACGCGTCTCGTAATTTACTTGCACGAGCTAGGCGACGATTGCTATTGGCAAAAGCCAGGATGGGAATGTCCGGGGTAGGGCACGAGGGCTAATGCTGTGTGATAAATTTAATAACGAATTCAAAAGAGACGGTGATGGTTTTCCTCTCTCTCCTCGCCTCAAAAAACGGCCATCCGGAACCCACTTTGATGTAGATTTTAGGCGGTCGATTAAACCCTGGCTTGGGATTTCGGGACTAGATGACGGCTTCGTGACCGTATTCCTTTGTGCCCGATTAACAAACGGTTTGATAATAATATATACGAACAGCAGTAGGTAAGGAATAATAATAATAATATTAATAACAAAATTAATAACGCATTAAACGGGCAAATATTGCATGAACGTTTTCCTATAACATTTCTCGTCCTGATAATAGGTACCTAATTATATTATTATTGTTATAATTGTTATTGTGGCATACCGACCCTGACTATTACCTACTGAATAATATTCAGACCGGCATGTTATAGTAAAGTCATCGTCTAAAAATTGTCATTATGCACTGTTTTACATGGGATTCGGAATCACATGCACTGAGATTTACGAATTTAGCACTCTATTTGTCAGCCGCAGGTTTCGCAAACTCGATGCGGGAAAGGTCTGCTTATGCACACAAATGATAGACATACCCCCGAATGAGACATAGCGACTAGTCACCGGCTGTTTAAAAAATACATCAGTAAACAAACTGTATGCCTTTTTTGGTATAGCTACACCGGAAGTTTGACGATCCGTACAGGCTGTCTGGAGCGAACTGAATAATCTCTTCCGCGCTCTACTTTGACTAAATGCACTACCAAAAACTAACTCTGGAGTTGATTGTAAAAGCAAATGTTTTGGTTAAAAACTTTACTTACAGATGATAATAATAATAATAATAATAATAATAATAAATTAATTATTTCTCCAACAAGCAATACTTACAAAGTGTATAATAATAAACATATAACTGTTGGATTACCTCCAAAGACAAAGGCTGTGCTAGAGGTAAGAATTCGTACAATTACGATATTAAATAATATTCCCACGTAGCCAACGTGGTGAAATGGGAGTCGTAGGTATGGAAGGCCGTGGAAGGCTTAAATATGCCATACACATCACTAACTTAACGACTTCTCTGGGTTCGCTCAGCAGAATCAAACATTTTTTGCTCACTCACTCCAACTCTACTTTTTTTTCCAAACCTATACAGTAGTTGCGGATACCGAAGGCGGGCTGCTGTATTTGGTTCTCCCTATCCTATATACCTAGTAATAGTACTTAATGTCACTATTGTTTTACCATAGACTGTGTTTATTTCTTCAAAAAAAAAATATATATATAATATTCCGGTACGTAGACGGCTAAACACATTTTGTTGATCGGTTGCGAATGCAGAACAGACGCCGTCGTAGTACCGACGTCTAACCCGTTCACATCCGTGAGACAGTTGTCTATGTGCTTAGAAAAGGCGGTGGAGAATGTACAATTCTCGCTACACTAGCATTGTCTATAAACCTGGTTGCGAGCCGAAGACAAAAGAGTATTCACACGACTATTGAGTACCTAGGGTACGAGGTTTATACATTGCAACGATTCATCGATACCTATACCCCATATACTTTGCTCCTAATATTTCGAGCAACAAACATCTTGCGAACTTCAAGCAGAAAATACATGTTTAATATTAACCTTACATATTTTCGTGGCGGAATATTAATTGGAGTAAAATAGACAATGGAGAAGTATAACTAATTCTGATAGGCTATAGCCACCGTTAATAAATATAATAGGTGCGTGTTTTTATCGACACAATATAGGTACTCGTACATATAATACAATACAATCCGAACGACCGCGCGCACGCACACCTATGGGTGTGCGGTTCTGTAACCATTTACACACGCACTATACCAATTACGCTGCGAGTCTATTCAAGATCTTATCCGACCGTTTGTAACAACACTGCCGTCAATCATCCTATCGATAGACAGATCGCCGCGCGTTCGCGACATACGTAATACATACGAGTATGAATATACTTATACCTATCACTCCCGTATAACCCCTTTAACCATCCATACTCTATCCCGTACGCTACTACACTCCCTCTTTTCCTTTTCTCCTTTTTCTCCCTACTCTCCTTTACATCTTCCCTATTTTCCCTACCCGATTTTTAAACTATATTCTAATTCTACTACAAAATCATGCATAAATTATAAATAGTAGTTAGTCAATATTACATTAATATTATTAATTACAATAAATTAACAAATACATTTTAATAATATTCAAATGTTATTTAAATCCGGAGACATGAATTGTTTTTTAACTTGTTTAAAATCAATATAATCAGGAATATATATTTTATGTTTAATATAAAACAAAGTAAAATTCAAAATATAGTCCAGATTGACAAAAAACAGTTCTCAATTTAGGTAATGTAATATTAATATCTTTGAAAAATCGTGTGTTATAAGTATGAGTAGGAGAATTAATTGTATTGATTTATTTAAAAATAACAACAAGGACATGCATTATAAAAAGAGACTTAATATTTAAAATTGTACAATCATTATACAAAAAAGTTGTTGAGAAGAACCAGCTTATTGCATATATATTTTATAAAAGAATTTAACGTTGTATGCAATTTTTTATATGAGTATCAAAAGCGTTACCCAAAAATGCAATACCATAGGACTATATTGATTATACTAGAGATTTATATACTATTGTTTTAACTGTTAAGTTAAGATATTTTTCAAACATTTAAATACATAAACAAATTTTCGAACCGACTTCATTAATTTAATCAATGTGAATAGTCCGTTTCGAGAATTCATCAAAATGTACAATTACAATTTTTACAGTGTGTGTTAATAATTAAAAGACAAGTGCAACTATTTCTATCACTTTTACATGAGATTGTGTGTAATATTAAATTATCAAAATTGAATTTATTATTATTATTAATTATTTTAAAATCTATAAAGTTAGATTTAGTAAGATTAAGTTATAAAAAATTATTTTCAAGCCAATTTTTAATTAAGTTAATACCTGTGTTAGTTTCATGTTTAAGGATCAGTGAACAAGAGTTACTAACAAGAAAAACAGTGTCGTCAGCAAAACACAATACTATACCTCCAAAGTGTTGGTTAAGTAAGCCATTAATATATATTATAATAAGTAGTGGTTCAAGTACAGTGCCTTGAGTACGGAATAATTAATTAATTGGTCATTACTATATACATTATTAATTTTTACTTTTTGAATTCCATAACTAATGCATGATTTTCATAGTTTTAATGAAATTCATATTATTTTAATATAATCAAGTTTTTATAACAAAATATTATGATTCATAGAGTCAAAGAATTTTTCAAGTCTAAAAAAATACCAAAACGTGTTTTTTTTTTTTTTTTTTAAATCAAGATTGTCATAAATACATTTAGTAACATCATATGAAACATTATTAGTGCAAAAATTACTTCTTAATCCTAATTAGTTTTTATTAAAAAATGTATATTTATTTAAAAAGTAAACGAGTTTACTCGATGAAATTAATAAACACGTAATGGTATGACACTTTTGTACAAAAAAAAAATTAATTTACAAGCTTGCTTGTATAAAAGCTTAAGCTGTATGCACAGTATATGATATATGATACACTTATATTTACTGAAATTGAATTTAGTGTTCATAATTTACAATGTTTTTAAATATGACAGAACGAGTAAATCAAGTTCATTATCTAGAGGTGGTAGTGTAATTAACGCCGTCGCAATCTTATTCAATCTAAGCATATCGAAATCTTAAATCATAATACGGAATAATTATCCGTATTTAAAATATAGTTTAATAATTGTTTTTAATTTTTTAGTTGTTCTCATTTATATATTTATTTTTTTATGAATAAATAAATTATTACTTTTTGTACTTATACAATGACAGAAAATTCTGCATAAATGTTGTAGCTTAGTCCATCCAGTCACCCCCTCTCACTAATTTCGTATACAAGTACATTACAAACTAAAACTTTAAATATTTGTATGATTTATAAAACAAATATAAAATGTATAACACAGTGCGGTAAATCATAGGAAGTGTGAAGTTAGCAGTCTGTAATAGCATAAAATTAAAATAAAGATAAACGGTCAGGGATTTAAGATGTTGGGGTAAAGGTGTACTGTGCGTGCGATAAATTAATAGTATGTGTGGCGTGCATTGGCTATTGAAAAAGTGGTTGGCGGTGGCGTTGTGACACTAAGCTACGTAATTGTTTTAAATTATCGTAATAGGATTATAATTGGAATAATAAGACGTACTGGGTTAATAATTTCTTAGAGTAAGTAATGACCATTGGCCAATCATCGGTAGTAATAATAAGTGTTCACGTCAATATAATTTATGCACGACCCACGATAAATATCATTTGTATGACGTATTTTCCTCCGGATAGAGGCATTATCCTGTACTCACCGCTGTAACGTGACTGCGATGTTTTTTTTTTTATCAGCATTGCTAATTTTCCGAAAATTATATCTATTCGACTTTCAAAACGATTTGGCATTTTAATTCAAATTTCAAATATAATTTAAATATATTTACTAGCTTTATTTAATTCAACTTGGGTAGTTTAACAAAATGTGATAATTTGTTTTAGTTTACTCTCTAGTCTATTAATGGCACCTACTTAAAAGGTAGATAACAGATAAAATGTTAGTTATTATTGTTATTATTATTATTATTATGCTAATATAATATTCACGATTATTCTATAAATCACAATCACACCCTAGCTAAAATAAACGATGCATTTTAAATAATTTCTATCAATAGCGTGTCTAATAAAATTATAACATTTTTTTTTTCAAAAATAATGCAGTCAATTCTTGAGGCAGTTAAATGTATTTAAAATGTATAACAGAACCAATAAAAACTATAAATTCGGCTCAAACAGCGATACATATTTTTGTCTGAATTTACACATTTTAGATTCTAAACGAAGCGAGAAATATATTAGTTTTACAATTACGTTATTATAAATATTATTTTGATTTTAATAACAAAACTCTTGCTAGCTCTAATTTTTAAGTATAGCGCTTTTTTTGAATAAAATTGTAGCTACTTAGTACGTTAACAAGGTCATTTTTTATATTTCTAGGGAGTTTTCATAATAATTAGGAAAAAATTGGAAAAAACTTAGGAAGAAACGGACAAATTTTTACATCACAACAATTTCACGGTTTTTATATTTTTATAGCCAATGTGTTCTCCTAGAAATCTTACTTTAATCAAAAAAAACCAAAAAAACTTTTTTTATTGAATTTTGGATCTTATTTCTCAGGAAATTTTAATATTTTAAGTAGTTTTCATAGTAATTGTGAATAATAAAAAAAATACGATTTTTGTATTTTTCATAATTATCTATAATTGTACTATTATTTTCCATATTTTCCCCTCGTGTTTTCCTATGATATAAATTTTTATTTTGTTAAATTAACTTAATCTACCCAAAGATGTACGAGTAAATGTACTCAAATCCATCACACGATATAGCACCCAGTATCTAAGCCGTAATTATATTATAACTTACTTCGAAAGAAGGTTTAAAGCAAGAAAAAAAAAACGAATCGAAACAAAATAAAAAGTTATTGTACGATTCTATACCTATCTCGTTTATTTTTAGTTGTATAATAATGGCACACATCGTAGATTTTATGTCTTTAAAAATCTCAACACCGCGGGAGTCTCGTATAACATTCTCTTTAAACTTCTTTAATGGTCACCTACGGTGTACGAAAATGGTTTTTTTTTTCGTTCCCTTTGTGAGGTACTCGGTGTATTAAATAAAACATTTATAGGTTAACGTTAACAACAGAAATTTGGCACGCTTTTATGTAATAATAAAATGATTGTACATTTTACTCGCTTATTAATATTTCAAATTTTTTTTTCATTATAATTATGGAATTTTTAACATTATACTTATATTACTAAAATATATTTTATACTTATTAAAAGAACTATAGTTATTCGTAATAGAACAGTAAAAAAGGACATAACAATTTAAATTTAAGAAAAATATTGTGTTTAGAAAGTCGAAGTAACACAAATTGCTTTTAAAGGGATTTTCCAAAACCCAAGAGTAAATCTTGGAATTTTCTTCCTCATTTTTTCGTTTTTATTAATTATAATAATATTTATTTATTTAATATCGTTTGCATATACAAATTGGTTACTTTAAACTCAAAATATATTTTTATAAAATTATAATAATTATAATTATTGTATTAATGTTTTCGGTGTTGAATCGACCCATAACAGTATAGATCAATACCAACATATTATACGTCCACAGTCCGGTAAATAGACAAAATATAGTGCAAGTAAAATAAAATAATAAATAATAAAAACTGTTTTCTTTATAATCGTAAAATATCTGCTGTTGAAGGGTACCACCCTCTACACGAGAAATGAAAAAGTTTTAATTTTATTTTATAAATTATTAAACAATATTATCCATAGCTCGTTAGCATCATTTTAATTTAATAAAACCCATTTTTATATATACATACTTGAATACGAATTTAAGTCGATCATTGAATTGTACACATTTTCTTTCATTCCGTTATTACGTATTACAGTTATAAACTAAATTATAACAGTATTAAATTTTATTCGTTTTTGCGATTGGCTGTTTTGTGAATATATTAATATTAATTTACAAACAGTCAAAAATATATTTAAATAAATAACACAAATTATAACTGTGTTTTTTATTATTTGAATAAAATCGAACTGTACATATCAATACATTTTTTAGTTCTTTAAATAAAATAATAAAATAAAATTATAAATAAAACCATAATTTAAATGACAACATTATTTTTTTATACTTAGATACGAGTATGTACTTATTGCATCATAGGTCAAAAAACAACTTCAATGACTAATTATTCGAAACTTGAATAGATAATTAACTAAAAATCACCTAAAAACCTCTTTCACAGACAGTGACTTGATTATGGAAAATCGGGGCTGGGAAAACTCCTCGATCCTCTACGACATGTTTGTGTACAGGTTTTAACTATTGTCTGTGGTAACCATCATTGCGTGTTCACTTTATACTCGTATGTATCATTTAAATCCCGAAATCCTTCCTGTTTGAACGTGGAAATACACCAGATGCCCACAGATGTGACCAAAAATATCCTTCTATGTTAAAAACGTTCTTATATTTAGCTTTCACAATGTCAATAATAGTTTTGTATTTTGGAGGAGATAAATAAAATGATAAATTAATAATATTAAATGTATATACTCCGTAGTCGCCATTGCAATGGATAATAAACAAAAGGTACCTGATCGTACAAAAGCAAAAATCTGACAACCATTAAGACGTTTCTTTTCTGAATGATTGATTAGGTAGGTATGCATTTACCACTCAATGATGCGTATCGAGATCTATAAATATTATCTCGGAGGAAATTCGTAAAAGCTATCAAAAAGTATTTTATCATACTCAGATATGAGTTAACGATAACATTTCGTGCGAGCTACTATACATACAAGGTGACTCGGGCGCCTCATTATCGAGAGGATATTTTCCAAGGATGTTTTTTTAAATTTTAAAATTTTGCAAAAATCGAAAAATATCAATATTTAGATAGTTGTTTATAATTTTCTGAAATATTTTGAGTACTTTTAAATTTAATTTTAAAAATATTTTTCAATTTACGAGCAACTTTGTTAAGATATTTTGTATAGATAATTTTATTGTATTAAAAGAATAAAATGGTCGAACCGCTCTTTTTTAGCACGTGAATATATTAAGTTGTTTTGTATTGACGAATATAATAGAGGGAGAAATGTTCGATCAAAATTATTCAACTTTTTTTCTTTATTTATAAAATAAGGACCACGCTATAGTAAAAACTTATACAAATCTATACTATGAAATTATTTGATTATCACATTGCGTTTATTTTTTAGATTTTTTAAATATTACATATACATGCAGATATGGAATTATAAACTTTCGTATAATAATATATATATATATATATATATCAGCAATAAAACGTTATGCCTATTTCCTATGTTAATATTCTCGTTTAATTTAAAGCGCACAGAACTATAAAATATTAAATTGTGCTGAACGATACGTGTTTATGATTGAATAAATAAATAAAAATAGTGATAATAATTCGGTACAATATAAATAATAGTTTTCGTTATAAACTTCGTAATAATAAGTGGTAACAAAAGTCCAGTATGGAATTCGACACAATTTGTCGATTCAAACTTTATGACGCCATTAAACGCGTATATAAACCATTGTTAACATATTATTATATTATTATATTACATCAAGAGAATAATATTACAGTATAAAATAAAACGAGTTCAAGCAAACAGTTTTACAAAAGTGTCCGATAAAATATAAAATATTTATACATTTATACATTAAATAGATTTAATATTGAAATTTGCTTACGTTATTATGTTGATCTATTTTTGTTGGTCTATGAAAAATAACTGTTCTGAGCCCTAATTGTTGGGCGTATACTTGTTATAAATAAATTATCTAACATAAAATAACAAAATCATTATTTTCGTTCTTTGGGAACGAAATTGTAAATTATCCCGTTCTTTCTAAGTTTGTTTTTTTTGTCGTTGCTTCGGTGTAAATGGTTAAATAAACTACAGAAAAAAATAAAAATAAAAGACTTCCTTACTTACCGAATAGATTTAAAATTTAAAATTGTGAAACTTTAATCCGTAAATATGATCATTTTAATTTTTCGTCTATTTGGTTTTTCTAAATTATTATCAAAACCGGTTGGAAAATCAAAAATGACTTCATTCGACCTAATACATCGGAGTAAAATTTCTGGTAAACAAGTTACTCACGGACACAAAAAAAAAGAAAACAAAAATAACAGATACTTATGTAGGTACTATAGTAAAACCATTATACCCTTTGCTACGCTCCAAATTTAAAAATACATGAATCAGATTGATGTAAGAAAAAAAAAAATTAATACAAACAAAGCGATTTTTGTTCAAATTATTGGATAATAATGATCGAATAATATTTATTCCGTAAATGCTCTCCAGTGAAAAAATACACGAATATTAATTGTTTGAATAATTTGTAGCGATTTCGTTCTAAAAGAAGTTAACATATTTAGCACATATTTAACACACATAGGTGTGCCTCTTTTTTGATGGCATATTGAAAAGATAAAATCTAAAGGACAATTAGGTTTAAATCTGTGTGCACAGGAAAAAAACTACACAAATAGGTTACGCTCAAAATCTAAAAGGTTTTTCTAAGAATAATGCATTATACACTTTTAATATTATTCTTTTTGGTACGTATTTACTATTATAGCTGTAGAACATTGAACCTTTAATTATAGTATAAGTACCGGGATACTACCTTATTTAATAAGTTATAAACCTAAAAGAAATCCTAATCCTAATAATAATAAGAATACGAGAGAGTATACTGGAATTTCGGTAAAACTCAATTTTGTCTTCTTCTAAATAATAAAATAGGCAAGACAAGCGTGTATAATTTTTTTTTTGAACTATTTATACTTTAATTATTTTAAATTTATAAACCGATAACGAAATGTTTTATAATTATTATAAATAAACTGAACGTCGCATGTACCTTAAAATAAACGTAAAGGTTAACGGAGAATACGTGTAGTTAAATGTAATGACAAAACTTGTAATATGATAGTAAAAGTTCATGTTATAATAACACTTAATTAAACTTTCCGCAAGTGCATAGTATTACACTATCCGTTGTGCATACTCAAGTTAAGATGCAGTTTTAATTGAACTATATCAATATGCGTAATTGTATAGTATCTGTGCATAATGTATTACATTACTTATATTATACCAATATACATATATATAATTAATATGTTATACAAAGTCTCGCTATCTAACATAAATAATATAAAATTTTAATTAATAGCTTTACATACATTGATGTACTCTCTACGATATTAGAAACAATAATAATTATTATAAGAGTGCCGAGTATTATTAACTATTTTCGACTCTATGTGTAGTGAGGAATAAATCACTTTTACCGTGATTTGTGCTTTTAGACTCAGATTAGAGCAAAGGATTAGGGATCCATTACCTACTATTCGTTTACCAACAATTTTCCTCCGATCGTTCACTGATCAACAATGTTTTTCTAGAAAAGAGGTTTAAAAACGGAAAACAAAACATGCACTATAGTAATATAGTAAAACGAATACATTTCTCTCCTTGCTTGAACTTAGAAACGTTAATCCTAGAAATTATTTTATAGCCGAGTTATTTATTTGCCGTAAGTAACAGGTTATTTCGGAAAGTATAGTTAGCTATTTAATTTTAACTTAGGAAAATTTAAGACACAGTTCTAAAATAATTAACTTTATTTTGTTCGAACATTATACATCTGGTGTTTAAACCGTCTTTTGCAGATTTTCAAACGGCAATCTAAATTCCAAATAAATTGCATAAATTTGTGAAGTTTTAGTTTTTATAATTTTTACAGAAACGTTTCAGAGATATACCACCTTAGAGTTTGGTACTTTTGCTGTCCATAATATAGAGGAATAGAGAAATATCAATTTTTTTTTTTTTTTGGCACCATCATCTATTCGGAATCTAAATAATATTATTAAAAGTATATTTTTAAATCTATGTAATATTCACGTACTTTTTTGAATTCGTATATTAAAACGTGAATTTAATTTACTTTATCAACATAATTTACTAACAAACTTAATATAAAGATTAAATATACACAATAATTTTATTTTCGAATAACCTTCCTGCAAACGTTACAAGGAATAACGAATTGGATTATAAATTCAATCTGGCGTATTACATATTTTTAAGTAGTTGGTTTATCTGAAGTTATCCACGGACATTTAGTTCCCATTTTTTTATTTTACCTTTTTAAAAGTATTTTTTTCTTTTTAAAATTCTTTCAATAAAATAAATTCTCTCCTAATTTTCTTTTTATTCCTCTCATCCTACTCTGAATGTGAATTTTAAAATCTTCATGGATGACAGGTTCGGCTATATATCGTCCACAGACAGAACAAATTATTTTTATTATTATTCGCATTTAAAGACCATAGAAGTAGGAGATTAACAATTGAGATCGTTGTCGAACACCGGTTAACGTTACCGTTGAATAGGTTCGAATAAAAACGTTTAACATATTAAAAAAAATCTCAGACAAATTTTATTGATTATAAAATTTATAGAAGAAAACAGTCTCCGTGGAATTTTCAATGACGGAATTTATTCTATTTATTCGTGTCGACAAATTCGGTCGCGTGTGCAATCGGGATGTAGTTTGCCTATCATATCAATTTTTTTTTTTTTTTAACGCACTTAGACTATTTTAATTACATTTTTTCCCTACTACAATAAATGGCATCCGTTCGCTATATTAATTTATTTGAAAACTATTGATTATTGTCTATAAATAGGTACCTATCTGTAAAATTGTTACGGTCTGCTGCGAGTACAGCGGCGGTCGTAAATAGAGTTATTTCGGATCTGCTCCGACAGGCGACCTGTATTATAATAATAAAAATACGATTATGTTAAATTTTCGCCACGTGCCCACGATAACCGACATTTATACCGCCTTTGCTATGTATAATAATAGCATTATTATAATTGTTATGAACTCGGTGGAAAAACGGATAACGATAAAATATTCCGTCGGACGGCGTCAGTGTTGCATAGTTTATAAGCAGGCGCGTGATGTCTGTACCGTTCATTAAACATCCGCAAACTAGATTATAACGAAATTTAACCGTACAGATCGAAAAGCGAGGCATTCATGTGAACATTCGGTACGAAACGCATGGAAGTTTAGTTGTATTTTGGTGATCATATTTGTATTGCGTCTTTACGCGAGTGAGTTGAGGTGCTTTGAGCAAAAATAATTTTTCAAATATCAACTGGAATTTCTATTTTCATGTTTTGTCAATAAAACTTACACGTCAAGCGTTTTAGTTTTAAGTTATTTAAAATTACGCACAACACATTATTAAAATATCTTCTTTTCCAAGAATCCGTATAGCTGTGGCAGTCTTAAATTCTAGTGGAACACTGCCATATTTCGATTTGGGACAATATTACGTGTTATAATTAAAAACAAAAAACGAATGGTAGCTATAATTAAACAATTAAGAACAGTTACAAATCAAAATATAGCAGATTTAAATGTGTCAATTCAAATCACTACACAAATAATGAAATATAAAGCGACAAAACTGGCACCTATATAACAGTTTTTAATTTTCGGCATATAATAACGAATGCATTTTAATTCGGAATAAAAATATTTTCGATTCCATTGGAAAAAAAAAAAAAACAATTAAAATTCCAAATATTTTTAGTTGTGATGTAACCACAAAATTGGGTGCCACGTATTATTCACTGTTATTTTCTCAAAACCGCTTGAAATATTATGACCGTCGGTCCGGTTCTTGTTCGGTTCACAAAAATGTGGTTTTTATTGTACCGTTTTCTCATTTTTTTTTTTTTTTATTCTTATTAGTATTTTTTTATGAGCAAAATTTTACGGCTATGTTAAATTTCTCGAATATAAGCGCGTGTGAGGTTTATTGTGTAAGTACTATATTGTTATGTAGATCGAAAAAAAAATAAATATATATGTATAAATATATATACACATATACGCGACCGAAACGTTTATTCAAATTCGCAGTCGTAAAATTATTTCCATATGTGATATTTTACGAGTGGATATTATCAAAAACGGTTAGGGTATTATTATAAATTATACCTTATAAAAAAATACTTATTTTTATACGAAACATATTCACGGGCGGCTTGCCAGTCACCGAATTACGTTGTTAGACCGTTACCGCAACGAGATAACATTCACCGAGTATAATATCCTGTACTAATAATATTTTAGTACAACAATAACGGTTGAAAAAAATACCTATCAATATCTAGCTCGTGGGACCCGTGCAAGCCTGTTATATCTGTTTCGTGGAATTTTGAAAATTGGATAGGTTATGTTAAATTTTCGAACAGAGAATCCAATTTTGTGCTGTTAACTTAAATATGAGAGAGAATCGGTCCGTTATCAAATTTAAAAGTAAAACTGTGATCTGAATTTGTACGATGGTTTTTTTTCGATATTTTATTTTTTAAGCGAGTCACATAGATTTTTTAAAATTCATACACTTTAAATATACATATAACAACTGTAAAAAAAAAAAAAAGTTTCGCTTAAAAATTAAAATACCAACGTAAAAAGACATATAATATTTTTACCTTTAAGTTTAAGATTGATTATAGGCCAGTTTGCTATACTATTCAAATTAATAGCAAATAATTTGATTTACTAAACATATTGATAGCACACGTCATCTAAACATAATTCCCAAAATACATTATATTACTTTATTTTAAAATTGATAAACAAGATATTATCACCATATTATAAATATCGATCATAAATAGAAGATGATAGAAAATAATTGGATTTGTTTTGAGACACGAATGTGAGATTCTACATTGTATCCGTTTTGGGAAAATCCTTTGAAAAAAAGTATCTTTTTCCCGTTTCTTGTTCCTTGAAAAATAAAATCTTTTCTTTTAGTGGTCCAGAAACATAGGTCCAATAGAAAAACTGACAGAGTACTTTTTTGTTGTAGTTTTATCTACTTAGTAAGTATGAAAGTCTTTTTTTGATTTTCTTTGTAGTTTTTTTAATAATTCTGCTAAGCCATAAAACGTAGAATGAACGGAAACGTTTACGGAAATTTTAATTTTATTTTTTTGTTTTAATTCAGTTACAAAAAATTCGTAGAAAATTTTAATTTTAACAGAAAACTTTCAGTTTTTGCATTCATAGACGTGGTAAAATGTTCAATATATTTTGGTGGTTATTGAGCTCTCCATAGGCGTTTTATGTTTGCGAGTATTTTACGTAGTTTTTATTAATTAGTTAGCACAATGTTGATATAATATTGTTTGATCGACGAAAAATGCATGAAAATTTAACAGAAAGTTGATTATAAGCTATGCATAGTAGTCAAAAATGAAAATTAGAGTGTACAATTTTTTTTTTATAATTTTTTTAAGATCAAATATTGAACAAAACCATAAACATTACGACCAAACGATTTATGTATAAATAAACTTCGGTTAGAATTGCTTTTCGTTATTAATGATCTATTATTGCTTATAAATATAAATTAAGTAAATTTATGCATCCTACTTTTTCAAATTTCCACTCTAAATAGTGGCACACCCATCAGCAATAACAGCTCTTTTTTAGAGTTTTAGGGATTTTGTACATTTTAAACAAGCTTTTCATTTTTATTACTATTTTTTTTTTTCGTATAACTCATTTTAAAGACATATTTTGGTATTTTTAGTGTATATTTGTACCTAGTGTATTTAAAATTTTTTAGGGCACAATACAATCCGTCCTTCAAATTACTAATGTTCAACAATTATTAAAACGGAACGCATATTTTAGAATGTGAGTATTTTATCGAAAACTCAACAAATTAAGTATGTATACGAAATATTTACAGAAACTTTCACCGAGGTTTAAAATATTCTTAAATATACAAACGCACATGATTTATTACATATTATAGACCCCAGTGATGGGTTTATATCAACCACATCGGATCTCACAACAAAATTCATCTCCGAAAAAATAATATGTTTTTCTATATTCATGTAACGCATATACACTTTGATCAGATAAATATAATGTCAATCTAACACGATGGCTACACACGTAAATATGATATTATGGTATTTTCATAAATACATATTCTGAAAGTATACGATTCTATCGAATATTCCACAAGTCAAACTACACAAAAAAAAAAAAGTTATAACAACTTTATAATATAATAAATATAATATATCATAAAAGCAAAAAAAAAACACAATATAAATAGTTTAATATAACGAGTAGTTAACGAGTATGTATTTTGTTAAAACAAATTTAATACTAAACTGTACGATAAATGGCGAGTTACACACACAAATATGACTAAACGAGTGACTTAATCTGTTCACAGAAATGACTTGTATATGTGGACAAGAGCAGACCGTGTCACACCTACTTGTATGTCCAGCAGCATTAAGCTAATGTATAAGCATGATAACCCTATGAGATGCAACTACAAAATGGTATTTTTTCTAATTTAGATTAATAAATAATATGTTAATATACATTTTTTTAACCGTTAAATTCTTTGTAAAAATAGATTTAATAATAGGTATGAGGTAATTTTAGTTTGTTTGTCATTATTATAATATTATTGGAATACATATATTAAATAGATTTTTATATGTAACCAAACCGTATTTCGTGAAATTTAATAATTTATATGCGAACTATGATATTTTAAGATCAGGGTGGTGTACTAAATCATCAATTGAAAAACCCGCTTTGAATAGCTACGATCCATATCAAAAACTGCGGAAGTAATAGGTTACCGTGAAATAAGTTTTTTTAAATTGTTTCGTTTATTATATGCATGACTAACAAAGTAGGTAACGTTATTCAAAAGAAAATTTCTCGAAAAAATCGCAATAGCTTTAGAAATGTATATTGTAAATTGTGATAATAATATAATACTATGTATGGTATGACAGAGTTATTAGTTATTTATTCCATTATTTAGAACTGTGTTTATCAGTTATGAAGTGTGAACTAGCAGTTAACCTTATAACTATAGTTTGTTATATTTATCTGAAAGTTTTACAATCAGATAACCGGCTAGTGTATTATAGCGGTATCATAATATATACAGTATACAGTATATGATGCAGTTTATCGGTAAATTATGAACAATTCAGTTAGTTAACTTGCGGTTAAATTCCGTCAAAGTTGAACTCGGGTTATTATATTATTTATGTTGAATATCCTTATAGTCATATCCCTACGCGGTTGTTTATTTTTCAATACGATTTGTATATAGTTGCTCGTTTAACATATTGTATTTAATTATTATTAAAATCCGTTATAAAATGATAATGATAATTTTACACTTAGATGCATATTATTGAAAATGTATACTTCCAAATGAATATCAATATTAAATACCTAACTTAAAAATAATAATAATTTAACCCTCGATCGCTGATCATCCCATCAATTTGTTATTGCACGGTACACTTAAAAAATTCGTACGACCAAATAGATTAAAACGGATTTTAACGAACGTTTGAATATTAAAATTTAAAAGTGTGTTTTTAATTAAAATTATATCTGACTATACAGATCACCTAACCTACATTGAAAGGGCTTTAAGTTTTATTGAAATTACGTGACACGTAATTAAAATTTCGGAATCAAAAAGGATAACGACGCCTTTAATTTATAGGATCAGCAAATAACAGTACAGTATTAGACTACCTACATAGGTACTTATAAATTACAGGTTAGGTACATTTTTATTTATTTATTTATTTTTTTTTTTTGAACGGGATTGCTAGTCGACATTTATTAATATACATACCACTAGTATAACACCACTAGTTATTAAAATAATATTATGTAATAAATAAAAACCCGATTGAGATTTAATATAACATTAAATATTTCGGTATTGCGTGCAAATGGTAAATTATCAGAATGAGTAATATACGAAATAATATACAGTATCAGTTACAAATGAAATTAATAATATTATAGGGAATGATTAATTACCACCGAAAAAGAGAGAGGAAGAGAGTGCGAGATAGAGATAAAGAGAGAGTGATAGAGATAGATAGAGAGAGAGAGAGAGACAACAAATTTCATTAATAAATGTAGGTAGCATGTTAGCCTTCAATTTAAAATGTCGAGTTATTAAGTTGGAATATTAAAAATACAATAATAAAAAAACCAACGAGTCTATAAAAACGATATTTTAATTCTGAAAACAAAATATTGTTACCTATAGTCAAATCTATAAAAGCCGAACATATTTCGTACCATGATTGGTATATTGTAGATGAAAAGTTTGGAAAGTGTATTAGCTATAGGGTTATTTTAGTTTATAACATACAATGTATATTATGCATGAAATATGTATATATACTGAAATCTATGATAAATCATTGCAATCAAAAACTGATTCTAAGTGAACCTCGGTTATCTGCTAAGGTATAGGATTGGTCGGGATTTTTCTCCTTATAGTCAACGTGTAACCTAAAATGCAACAAAAATAAAATCGAGGTATTGTCATTTGTTGTTAGTAGTTGATTTGATGCATGCAAAAAGGGACCTAAGAGGATATTTGGTATGAACCATACAAACCATATAAAAATATCGAGTTTTGGGAGATACTTAAAACGTTTTGCACAAAAACGGACCTTACGAGTGATGATAATATTATGTCGATACTCATTGGTTCAGAAAATGGTTTGGTTGTTTTTCGTTTTGTAAAAACGACCGCTTTAAAGTACCTCCCCAGTGAATAAGTCGTAATAATATACAAATATATTTCGTACATTTTCCGGTTTATATTTTGGTTTTTCGCATTTGATGAGAAAACTCTTGAGAAAATCGAAAAATCACCTACATAAAGTACCTTCCCAAACCAATTTCTTTTCAGAAAATGTGCTACAGTATAAATCGAATCAAGTCCTCTGGCAGAAAAGTCGTCTACAGAAAAAAAAAAAATAACTATTAATTTTAATAATTTTGTTTTTACTTTATTATTTTATTAAATAAATATCTTCGTAGAACTATAAGCTTCTTTGTCCCACTTAGAATCTGAAACTGTGGAATCGTATTACTCCTTTGTATAGACTCATCGTATCATACCTATATAGGTACACAACAGGTGAATTAGTTGTAAATAATTTAGTTCAATTTGCACGACTCGTGATGGCTATAACAAACTGATTTTTAATAAGCAGTGTTATAGTAACTGCAATAAATATTACCATGAAAATAATAATTACACTGTGAATACATCACAATAATATCATAAAAACAATAATAATATTTTGACGTTAATTAATTTTAACAATCTCGGATATCTGTTCATTGCAAATTTAATTCCGTTCGGACGATGCTTTTCTAGAGGTTTCTCGTTTTAAAGAGGATAATGTACCTATCCTACCTATTAATGTCCTATTAAAACAAGTTAGATAGCCAGAACACGAATGATCGTAAATAATACCATAAATTCTAGGGAAACAAAATTATGTTGACCCTTAATACGACGACGAATTGTTAAACGTCATTACCGAAGAAAAAGTTTTAGGCAAGATAACTAGAGGAAGACCTAAAACATCTTACGTAACATTATGTCACTCGCTAGTTTTATGTACTGCAATACACACTGGAGAAACTCCTAAGAACGGTAAATTTAGCTTCAACAAGACATAAACTTTTAAAGAAAGAAAAAGTACATAAATTGTAGTTCGCTTGGACGTTGGCGTTATTCACCGGAATTAATAAATATTAAGTATAATATTCATGTTCAATGCTCATAAAAAGTCATATCTCTATGTTAAATATAACAAAAACAGTATTTATAATTCAATAGGTATTTATTCAATTAATTTATTTATTTCAATAGGTAATTCAGTATTTTCAAGTTCTCTGGTATCATCTAAAACATTAATATACATTTTTTTTTATATATATACTTGTGGATAGCTCGATCGAAAAAATTACATGTACCATAAAATTCGATAAAATCTTTAATTGTATTGTGCGTTATACAGCTTTTGCCGTTATATATTTTATAGTATATTCATCTCCGGTTTTCACAAAACTTCCGTTTTGACTTTATTTAACACGAATGTCTTGTTTGACACAAAAATAAAGAAAAAAACCCCAATCAAAAATCAAGAAAGTTTTTCACTAAACGTTTTATTTTCTTGTCAAAATAACCGATAATAAAGAACTCAAGGGTTTTTTTTTAAATTGTTTTTTCTTTTTTTTTTTTTATAATACAGCAAGGCAAGAAACTGAAAACAAATTTCGATTTTGATTAATAATACCGGTATAAATAATTGTCAGTTTTAATTTCGTTTTCGGTTTTATACTAGTTATACTAGTTATTCGATATTTAATTATGATTTTGATAACGTTTTCATGACCAATAAGTACATTTTTAGTTTCTCTTATTATAATTTGTTAATTCAGATTGGGAATTTAAAGACAGTAATCACAATATGAAATATATGATTACAGTGTTTGTAAAATAATTTAGGTAAATAACAAATTTTTACGTAATTCCATAACGAAATAATGATCATGATTTTTGTTTAACTGTAATATATAAAAAAAAAAAAAAAAAAAAAATTTTTTTTTTTGTCAAAGATCGGAATATCAAATAAGAAAATCGTCATATCGTAATTTTTAAATCAAGTATCATAACACCTCTAATATTAATTCAAATTTGAATAATCATAAACAAATAAGAAACAAAAAATAAATAATTAATATGTATTAAAATGTGTATCTGTTGGATTTAGGTAAAAAGATGACAATTTGAGTTATTATAAAATAGTAGGTTAAATAAAGAATAAAAAAAAATAATGAACGATTTTCTGAAAAACATAGCTTAGCATCAGATAATTTTTCATCAAGAAAATATTAACCACTCGAAACCATTGAGTAAAGTTTATTTACCACTTAGACGTGACCTTTACTATTAACGTCATAACAGCAATTCTTTTACTAGGTCAATTTTCAACAATTCAATATTTACTTAGTTTTCATTGTTTTTCTTATTTGTCTTTATGACTATAGTTTTTTTTTTTTTTGGTTTTTAAATTCCTCTTTCCAGTAATTTTATTTGAATTCGATCTTAAAACAATAACGAATATAAATGGTCTAACGATTATTTTCGTATTATTACTGCAATCGAGTATATGTGTTAAATTTGAACATTTTCAAAAAATAATAAAAATACTGTAATTGGAGGGTATTTTACGATTAAAATAATACTAACTGTAAAAAAAAATAAAAATTTATTGAACTGAAGTTATTCTAAATAATGTTAAAATATATTTCAAATAGAACAAATTAAAAATGTAAAATGTCTTAGTTTTCATCATATGACCGATACTATGTATCCCTACACTCATATTTCTATAGTTATTGTGATAAAGATTGAAAACGATAATATTATTTATACAGATATTTTATAACGTGCGTAATGCGTAAGTAAGTTTGAGACAAACCTTGATAATTTATATTTTTGAACTTTTGGATAAGTAGTTACAAACATATTATTTTGCCTACGGTATGTACTTTTCTACTGAACTTTATACCTATCTCATATTGTAATATAAAATACAACTACTATCATATTCCGTGTTTTACGTGCTGCATGGGGAATAACTCCGAGTAAAAGTTATGTTACAATAATATACTAAAAATTGTAATAAAACATAATATTAAAAAAGACGGACATACTTCGCGCGTGGGTGGGCAAGAAATATGGAGAATTTGGGAAGGTAGTGGAGGGAAAATTGAATGTATACCCGTAAGCAACGATAAATCATTGGTAACGAAAAAACGATTCTGAGCGAAGTTTAGTTGATAGTGTTCCTTTTTCAAAAATATACATGACATATTATGATAAAATAGTTACAAAGGCATTATTTATATTCTTTAATAATATTTGTTTAATATTGTTCCTATTTTCCCGTTTTTCCTACGCTTTTTAGTTCTTCCGTGTTTTTTTTCTGGTTTTTCCCATTTAGTGGGAAAATCAATAATTTACCTCCATAAAGCACCTCCCCTGTCTTATTTCTTTCCAGAAAAAGTGCTACACTTGTAAATCTGAGTAAAATTTCTAGTAAAAAATTGTCTAACGAAAAAAATAAACATCTTTATAAAACCATAAGCTTCTTCGCTCCACTCAGAATCTAAAAAAAAAAAATATTGACATACCTAACAACACGAGTGGGTTAAACACACTGCTTTAAATTAAAAATGGTATTGATTTGTAACTGCGAGAAAAAATTTCAACTCTTCGTGTTTTTTTTTCAATTTTTTTCGACTATAAACGCTTACTGCATTATTATTGTTGTTATAATTTATTTGTTAACATCTCAAAGTGATAAATAGTTTAGTTTATAAAACGGAAATAAAACATGGAAAAAAGTTAGTGATATTTATAGAACATGTGAATTTAACTAAGATCAACTTTAAGATTTTATCGGAAAATTATACGCGGTACATCCTAACATTATGCTTTCATAAAAATGAAATCTCTCAAATTATGCCACGCATAGAAAGAGTTAAAATTATAAAAATGTTGTGAAAATTGCTCCTCAATGTATTGACAAGACAAAATGCATCACCAGAAACAACCGCTGAATTCAATGATCGCAATAAAATTGTATAAGCACATACACACACACACACACACATACATACATTCACATAAAAACATACCTCATAATATGTATTATTGTTAAACCGATTCATTCTTTTTTTAGGATTGGGGCTCACAATAATTTTAAAAAATCCACCAATACACGTTTAATATGAATAATTATCAAATGTATATAAATGATATTATATAATGAAGCATGCTTAAATATTGCTGTTGTTTCTATATATGTAAAAGTACCTATCCTAGAAAATATTAATCGATACGATTAACTTATCGGTGATGTATTCGGCATTTGATTCCTTACGCATAGGTACGTATTTATACGTACCTATGTGTAAGAATATTATACCACGTATCGGCAGAAACGTATTAATACGGTTGCGTTACGTTGTCTCGTGTGCGGTGGCGAGTTAGTTTGATTAATATCGTTCGATTTCTTAACCGGACGCAAGAAAAGGCCACCGGCCACAGTACGCTAAAGGCTTAAACAATTGAATCCCACGTCCGATTAATTTATTTCGAGTCCGTGAGACTGACTAATTACTGCGATATCCCGATTAAATTATATTCGTTCGATACATCGGAAAGGAAAGTGTGCGATTAAATCGCTATTGCAGCTTACACACACATAGAATCGGTAAATCGGTTCGTTTTGATAAAACGTAATAATACTTTAGAAGCGTTGTTTACCATAGCCGGTTAACAAATATAGTTAAAATGTTAAAAGTTAAGTTGGAAGTTGAATGGAGGGGGGGAAATAAGATAAAAACACGATTTATTTTGTTAAATTGTACTTAAGTTATTTTCAGAAAAAAATTCCGTGCCTATATTATATGCGTATATTTTTACGTATAATTACGAAAAACTATGCCATAATTATTTATATCTTGTATAAATATCTCGTATCGTGATTATCATGAATCACAATATGCTTTATTAAATTAATTTTTTTTTTGTATATATAATATAAATACAGAAAAGAGAAATGTTAGCGTGAGTATTAAAAATATATTTATAACTTTTAAGTACATGAACGGATAAA
>CABPRJ010000954.1:0-109143 GCA_902439185.1 Cinara cedri | reverse complement strand
GATTATCATGAATCACAATACGTGATTATCATGAATCACAATATGCTTTATTAAATTAATTTTTTTTTGTATATATAATATAGATTATCATGAATCACAATATGCTTTATTAAATCATGAATCACAATATGCTTTATTAAATTAATTTTTTTTTGTATATATAATATAAATACATAAAAGAGAAATGTTAGCGTGAGTATATAAAAATATATTTATAACTTTTAAGTACATGGACGGATAAAACATTAATTTTATTATCTTCCATGAAATCATATTTGATATTGTCCAAACCACCAATATTGTAAAATATATGTATTTAAAAAAAAAAAATGAAGCCCTACGTCGAAAATGGCTGAAATGAGTTTTAATTTAAACAAATACGTATACCTAACAACGAAAAACTAAAGATTAAACTGGCTCCACGGGAGATACCATAGCATACCTGCAATTCCTCGTGCACGCTCCTATTATACTAGAGTAGTATGAAAAACGTTTACAAGTGTATAGTATAGTTAAGGATAGTTTTAAAAAAGTACTTTATTTTTAACTAAAATTAAGTTTTTTTTTTCAAAAAAAATTTAGTTACCTACTCAAGTTAGTTTATATTTTAAAATTATAACATTAACACAGTTTAGTGATAATAATATTTTTTTTTTTAGAATACCGTAACTTAATCTAGTATATAAAAAAAAAAAAAATAATAATTCTCCAAAATTGTCTATATAGTAAAATAATTATTATCAGACAAATAAATGAAATGTTGTATACTAGCTACGCTTATATACTAGGTGAACTCATTAAATATTTTTTTTTTAACTATGTTACAACAATACTTGTATATACATATTATTATAAACTTTAAACGTATGCGTTTGTTTGATAACTTTATTATAATTAAAGTTATGTAATTAACTTATTTTTTTTTATCCTAATATTTTTATTATATAAATATTAAGTACGATGCACTTTTCTTAATTAAAATACTTTCTTTCAACATAAATGTATATGCGTTGATTTGTTCATTATAATATTTATTATTTAGGTATTTTGTTTTCTATAGAAAAAAATAATATAAAGTATATTTATTTATGATTACGATGCTGATGATCGTTTGTTGACAACAGTTTTATATTAGATTTCCGTTCGATACTGTGCACAGACAAAGTTGTACGGAACTAGTTACGTAATTAATAAATTGATGAACTACATTATTAATAAAAATAAAAAATTTCTTTTTTATTCTGTGTACCAAAAAGCAATAATAATAATGATAAAATTACTAATTTGTGATCTTGAAACTAACGAGTTATTGTAAGTTTCAGAATAATAAAGATAAGATTTTTAAAAAAATTTACTTTTTTTTTTTTTACAAATATTTGAAAAATGCAATTAATTTAATTATTCGATAACTGTTCACGTGTTGTATTATTATAATGATGTGATTTTTAATTGAAACCGTGTTAAAATTGTTTTTAAAAATGTATGTACATGGTATAATATATTAATATACATTGCATTTATGTATAAAATGGACAAACATGAAGCAAACAGCTTACAGCAAAATCTAAACATTTTGTCTAAATTTTTTTCCAGCAAGTTTGGTTAGTTAGTTATATATAATGTTATCATTTTTAATTTGAACGCAATGAAAAACAATTGCATTCATAAAATGTTTCTGAACGGTGCCCGCTGAACCAAAGTGTTTTTAGCACGTGTTTTAAATTTTAAGTGCATGTATAAAAAAATAAAGCTAAATATATGTATATATATATATGGAACATTTATAGTATTATTATTATATATTATACCAAAAAAATGGGTCAACTAAAAAGAGAAAAAATATACCCCCTGGTAAAATACAATAATGTGAGTCCCTTGAATCTTAAACTATAATACTTATTACAACCAACTTAATTTTCTTTATAATGCATGGATATCGTCAGATTTAATGGTTACTACGTACAGAATAAATTTTGTTTTATGAACATGCGATTATCGACGATAATTATAAGAAGTTTAGTTAAATGTATGCTTGATTCATCACAATCATCGTAAAATCGTTTAATGATCCTGTTTACAATATTTTTAAACCAAATATTAGCCTTTTATTCTGTTTAGAAATAAATACTAAAAATTCATAATATTATCAACTCATACAGGTTTTGGTTTACAAATAAAAACCTATATTTTTTAATGGAGATTCCAAAAGGTGATATTTTTCTACAAATATTGGTATGCATAAAACTTATGCAAAATACATACCTTTATAACATATTTGTTATTTAAGGCTGAAAGTGGGTTGTTATCCAAAAATGGATATGATATTTATTACCTTTCTCTGATTCTCTGATTTAAGTTTTAAACTGTGGCAATTCATTAACGTTGCATTCGATATTATACAATAATACAAATTTATACTTTTAAAAACATATTCCAATTTAGAATCTGATATTAAAGATGTGAGTTGTTATTTGAAATAGAAAAAGACAATTATATCTTGTAATCATACATATTTAACAAAATACCTATTTTTAAGGAAACTATGAATGATTTTAAGGGGCTAAAACAATAAAATCATTTTTTTTTATTTTCCCGTTCTTTTTATTTATGTATTTATTTTTTTTTTTTTTACGTTTTTACTTAATAATTATAAAAACTACTAGGAAAATCAAAAACCTATTCATTTCATGAGCAATTAGTTCCGAAATGTAGTAATCAGGCATTTTTCGATTAAAGAAATATTAATTGCAGAAAAAAAATTCTACAAAATTAAAAATCGGTAACACCGTAAAGATCTATCGTTTTACCTAGAAATAATTTTCCTAGTTTTTCCTGATTGTTAAGTTAATTTTTAAGAAAATCAAAAAATGACCTTAATGCTTTAACTAGGTAATTTTTTTTTTCAGAAAAAGTGCCCCACTTAACACAATTGGACTAAAATTTCTGGTAGAAAAGTACAAAAAAACAAAAATCACATCATTGTAATTTCAATAGATCCTTTCTCCCGCTCTGAATTTAAAAAATATTTGTATTGAGACACTGCATTCAAAAATATGTCTATAAAAATGTTTTTTTTCTAATCATAATATATAAATAATATATGCAACATTAAATGCTATAATTAAGCCATCATGAAACACATTTTAGATTGAACCAGAGCTAATTTTTTTTTAATCGATTCGTTCAAAAATACAAGAGCATAATATAAGTAAATATCGGTTTTAATGATACTTACTTTAATGACATACATGTTATGTAAACTCCCCCCTCCAAAAAAAAAATAAAGGTAATGGGATCAAGGTAAAAAACTCATTTTTCCGAAATTCAGAATTTTTTTTAGATATATAATTACATATTGAAATATTATTATTGTATACCTACACTGCGTTACCGACAATCACAGATATACACAATAAACTAGATTGCCAATCGCGTACTAAATCGTTTTGTTTGAAACCGCATGACGGCCATTGAATTCCCGATCCCTTTCATATTGTGAATCTGTCGTTTTATCTTTGTGACCGCGGTGAATGTTACGAATATTACAAAGTTATAAAATTGATCTCGGTATAAAGCGTAGTAAATTTTACCCACAACCCTAGAATTAAATTGCAAATTCTAGAAACCTCACTTTACTTATCGCCAATTAGCCATCTAGTAGTGCGTTATATCAATCTGTGCCGACGATAAATAATAATATGAAACCAGGAGAAAAAAGCTATGCTCTTACCGCGAGTTATAATTTAGATAGTGACGTTATTAGGTACACGACACGTCGTAGCTGGTACTGTGTTATTGATATCGACGATCAATTATTATTCAATATATAATATTATATTAACGATGTTATTATTTGTCTATAACGAAATCCTACCTTCGCTCACGTAAACGTTGACCGTGTCGGATTCAGTGTTTGGCGCCGTGCATGTGTAATTTCCCAACGCCGATGGAGACGCGCCACGGATGAGCAACTTGCTCTGTATGGTATTGTCAGGTTGTATAACTTCGGTAGTTACCGAAATTGGACCCGGGTCGTCTTTCTTGTTATACGGCGTGTTGTATATCGGCATTCCATTATGGACCCATACGACGTTTCTCGTTAGTAACGATCCCTGTTGTTAAAACAAATAAAATATAAAAAATATTAGATTTAATCAATAGCGTTGTAGCCGTATTATACCTATACTGTTATTGCGTCGTCGTCGTACAAACAGATATTTCAGTACGGCTTAAATAATAATATAATTCAATACGACACAAATCAAAAAAAAAATTCCAAGAAAATTCCAAATTATAATGTAGTGTCTCTATAATGCATATACGATAAAAAGTATTAAATCATTAATAATATTATATCGAACGCTATATGAGTATTAGTTTTTGTTTTATGATTTTTGACGATTAAAGAAAAACAAAATAATCCCCGAATATTATTATATTTACCTAATTTTAAAATAATGAAAAAATATACCGCATCGTTTTAGTATAGATAAATTTTAATGCTTGGTGTTAAGATGTTTAATAAAAAAAAAAAAAGAATTGGCGCTGGGGACGGGAGGCCACTCACATCCCATCTCCCAACAGTGGCCGCACTGTTGTAGGTGAGCAGTTGGGAAGGTAGGACACCTAAGTAAGGTTATTTTATTAATATCTGTAAGTAACGATAAACCATTGCTTGACGAAAGACAATTCCAAGCGCAGTTCGGTAATACATAATTCGAATTGCCGTAATTTTGTTAGCGATTTTGGTTAAATTTGATTTCAAAATGCTTTTTTAAAAAAAAAATCGTCCGATGATTTTGAAAATTTGACCACGTCTATTTAAATCCAATATAAGTATTATTATCAAATTTCAAGTCTCTATGTGTATTTATAACCGAATTACAACAAAAAAACTCCCAAAAATTAAAATTCCTTAAAGCTCACGAGTGGCTGAAAAGTTTTGGTAATGACACCGTAAGAAAGTAAAAAAAAAAAAGGTTACAAAAAAAGTTTCTTGTGATTTTTCGATTAAATCATTTTTCTGGTTGAAAACGTCCGTGTTTTTATAAAATAACGAAATCATGAAATTGTACGTTTTTCTACGTGTTTTCCCACTTAAGCGATTTTATTTAAAAAATTTAAAAATCGGAGCAAGTTTACTAGGAAAAAACGTGTCCACAGACTAGAGTAAAGAACAAAGTAAAAGAAAAAGAAAAAATAAACATCATCGTAAAACCAATAGCTCCCTCGCTACGCTCGGAATCTAAAAAGTACACATTATAACGTATACACATATACATATATAAGTATACAGAAAAGAAAACTAATTACTTTCCACGTGAAATAAAAGTACATATACTGTACAGACTATACAAAACTTCTTTTAGAAAAAGGAAAAAAAAAATGTATTTATTCTGAAATATTTAATAATAGATATTTCAAATCAAACACGGTTGTCGTAATGCCGTGTTATATACCTCTATCCATTCAGACAAATATCGTATAAAAATACTTTTTTAAGTACGCGGACGTATTTTTTTTTTTTTTTTTGTAGATTTTTAAATATTTTATAATTTTAAGTTTTTTTTTCTCCTCTCTCGTTCTCTACACACACGTTATTAAGTAGAATTATTTATGCATATATTCCACGGGTGCTGTAAAAAATAATATTATACATACACGTGGTAATATTTTGAATTTTCTCTTTTAAAGTACGATTGTTAAATCGGATCTAGGTAACTTATTCGCGCGGAGAAAATAATAATATTATGATCGCTTTTGACGGTTGGCAATACGGCACGTGTTTCGGGTTTTGAGAATAGGTTTTGTAGCGGGTATAACGAAACGTGTTAGTCAAAACTATGGATAAAAAAAAATATCGTATTACTCACCTACTAATATAATATAATCTATGAACGTTTGAAATGCGATTCGTTTGCCGTTATTGTCGTGTTTATATACACATTCGAATATTTTTTCATGATTATAAAATGATACCGAGTAACAATTATTAATGTCATCGTTTTGTCGATTTGCTCATCTAAAGTCGCCTTTTTAAATGTTTTGTATTATTTTTATTTGAAATTTTTTAATTGTACATTCTTTTTCATTTTACATTGTTCGTAATGGCCGGGAATGGACCTTGGCCTTGTTACGAGCGATTCTCTAGCTATAGTATACGGAAAAATATAATGAGTGATGAAAAATATTATACAAAGTGATCATAACCGTACGTGTACAACATTTGGAAGACCCTGTATAATTTAAAATCGGTCGTCAAAAATGAAGTAATTATTGTTTCCATCGTCAAGAATTAAACAATAAAAGGAGGGATAAATTGTGAATTTCGTTTAATAAATACTTCGACTTACCGAGGTTGTATAGTATAACTATTCGCTGTTAAAACAAGCAATAATTCTATATGTCGTATAGAATTATTATTATATAATATTCTAAAAATATTAT
The DNA here is from genome assembly GCA_902439185.1 of Cinara cedri. NCBI lineage: Eukaryota > Metazoa > Arthropoda > Insecta > Hemiptera > Aphididae > Cinara > Cinara cedri. The sequence continues at coordinate 102,696 of CABPRJ010000954.1, read as the reverse complement.
ATAAAACAAAATTAAACAACAATGGATATGAGAAGAAAAACAATAATTTTCTTTACAATATACAATCCAATTTTAGTACAAAAATATGAAATAAAATATTATTTATATTGGTATTTTATTTTTTCTCAGAGTTACAATCTACCGTTCAAAAGCGTATCTATGTATATTATATGTACGCTATTTGTAAACTTTTATAATTTGAAACTTTAAATGTACTACAATTGTAAAATACTTCCGTGAACGGCCGCGTATATGAAATTATATTTTATTTTTCGTTGTACATGATTATTATTATTTTTTTTTTGTTTTTTTTTATTAGGTTTTGAACAGAGCAAAGGGATGTATTGAATTCACTATGATGAATGCCTTTTTATGCGTCTATTTTCTATCAGGAATCGTTACGTATAACATCGATTCTTAACACGGATTTTGTCTTGTTGATGTGAATGTACGTCGTTTTTTGATTTTGGGTGTTGTTTTCATATTAATTGAGAGAGCTGTGTGAAAACACGGGAAAACGAGAAAGTTTGTGGAATTAATGGTTTCATTATTTTCAATTAAGTTCATTTGTTGTAAATTAAATTTAAATAATATAAGAGCGCTGAAATATTCACAGAATAGGTACTATATTAGTCTTTTCTAGACGTAATCAAATTTTAAAAACGTTTTGGTGATGTTTAAACTACTTAAAGTCATTTGCAATTTCGAGTATATTTTAGTTTGTATTTGGCCAAACAGATTTGCTTGAAAATTTAACACGAGGTTCAATATAGGTTTTACTTTGATATAAATAAAAAGAAAAGTTTATTGCATTTGAAAACATATAGGTAATCTTTAGAATTATTTTTTATTAACAGTGCAGCTATCGTTGCATACAGATATAAATAAAATAACTTTATGCACCCTACCTTCCCAATTTCCCACTTACGATTGCAGCACACCCATCCCAGTGTCAGCCCTTATTTTATTAAATTAATACCAGTTTTTATGATCGTTAAAATCATTTTCAAATCCAGAGACGACCAATAGAAAATGGCCACACAATAAATCCGAACAAACAGTGTAAAACAAGGGTTCCCAGGTTGGTTATTTGGAAAAAATCTGAAAATGATCATGAAGAGTAAAGAGACAGAGGACTGTTTCAGCATTGGATCTCAAATACCCATTATAATATTAAGCGAACGATAATAACAAAAAATTATTTATAGGTATCGTTTATAAACTATAAGCTTATAGGCGTTAAAGGGTTTGATAATAGTTTTATGTTGGAGTGAATAATAAAGTCCATTAGTTAAAAGCATAGTAAATGTAACAAATTTGCTAACGTTTTGGGAATTATTTAATCATGCGTTCGCGGTTAACTGCGTTTCGTACAATTCTATAGCGTTTCATCAATCAATCAAATCAGATTACCTATATATTTGTATACAGTAAACATCAATACATCGCTTTTCAGTAATCTCTGGTTGTGTCTGGTATACACAGCCAGATAAATAACAGCGAATCGTTTTATTCCAGTTGTTTAACACGTACGCATTAAACGGGCCTAAACGTTATAATTCGAACAAAATAACCGACATCTTTGAGATTTCACGACTGATAATTAATAATTAAATTAATAACAAACACAGCCAGTATTCTCGTCAGTATCATCAATACTTGTGTCGTAACAAAGGCCGGTTTTTGAGATCTGATATTTAAAAAAAAAAACCTGAGAAATTGACGATTGTCACAAGGCATATGTTTTGATGGAAGAATTTCATTCGATAAATTATTCTAAATGCAGTATCCGACCCACCTAAACGAACAGTGTAAATTATCATTAAACAAACGATATTGACACGCCGATTGCAATTATATACTTTTGGAAACGCCGTTATAAAAACCACTCGTTTCCTATGTATTCTGTTTTCCTAGGCATGAAAATACGACAAGCCAGTCGGATTTACGGCTTTCAAACGCTCAAAAGCACCGCCATCGCCGTTTTATACGCCATCAATTAAAGTAATATATTTGAACGGGCCGTATATTTTCTAACCGGGGCGTCGACGACGTTTATATGCCTCGGCGATATTTATCTCCTCCAATTATCTCACGGAATCAAGATGTGATGATATCACAACTTCTGCTGCTGCTTTTGATATTGTTACTGGCGGTTAAAGTCACCAATAGAAACAACCAAATACAATTGTCGTCGGTCGAATTTACAACTAACACTATTATTACTGTTCACCTCATATTAGATTATATCGTGTCTCAGACGACGGGAATAATAATATCGTCGTCGTAGTAACGGAGATTCTGCTGTCGTGGGATCAGCAATACGTCTCGTTTTGTTATCAGCCGGTTTGTTACCATTTATTAAGAAAACAAGAAGAAATTCACATCTCAAATGCATCAACGACGCGCAATTTTATTTTAGAAAGGATGCTACACTAGATAATCAGAGAAAAATTTCCGATTATAAAAGTTGTTTGCAGACCAAAAAAAAAAAAACATTCATAGTAAAATGTTAAAAAACAGATAGTGGCAAACAGATAGATTTGTTCTTGCAAATTTAATAATTCCATTATATGAACATGGAAAGAGTTAATTGGCTAGTGTATAACAGTTTTTATAGTCGAATTACGATCAGTGATACGTTTAATAATAAATAATAAATAATAATAAATAGTGTTGGTTCTCTAAGCAATTAAGTTTTTGTCGGACGTCAAACAACTATAATAGTGTATTATACTAATATAAAGTATATATTTTAATATATACTTAGTGTCGCGTCATAATAGTGCCGCGGTCTCATAGAGTCGGACTATAAGAAAAAAAAATTGGTCGCAATTTCGAGATCCAGGTAAATCGTCTTCAAAAAATAAAAATCTCGTGCAAACTCTACAGGGTTTAATGTACCGAGTGTTAACCTGAAATCTTGAGTGGTTGAAAACCAACGCCAATTGTAAATAGAGTAAGGATTATAAAGCAAAAGTCACGTCAAGTATAATCACACTTTGGAGTAGACAGAATAAATTCGACAATATTGCCTATCATGGTCCAGGGTCACTGATTCGTTGGCAATAAATTCTTACCGACACACTAAATTCAAATTTTAATTGTTGATATTTTTTCGTTGAGGTTGCATTTTTTAATAATATTTACGATATTTTCCAACTGTGCTCTTCGTTACGGTATTACGAATACCAACATGAATGATGACCGAGTACTTTACTGTTTTTGAACAGAGGTGTAAATAATATATTATAATATTTATCGTAACCCGACTATCGATTCGATATACTGCACATAAATTAACCTGCCGCGCCGCCGCCGTGGGTACTGATTCTTAAATAATAATCAGAGCCGCAGTTGTGGATTTCGAAGGTTTATCAAAAGTTTTACTCGTCCCCCGAAAATTTGTTCAACAACCATAATATCCGGTACCTATCATCGTTCCGATGATTACGGTGAAATCTCATATAAATATATACAATATTACGCTTGGTTTAAGAATTATTATTGTTATGGCTAATACTAACTGCAATAACTAGACTTTTGTTCTTTTAATTTTAAAAAATTACGAAATTTAATGAAAATAAAAAGTTTATATGTCAACATTTTCGGTAGAATAAACTCTATAAAATAGCTGTCCTCAAATTTTTCGAAAACATTTTTAAAATTTTTCACCGAACTTTAACAATTGAATTTAAATATAAATAATTTGAATCCTTATTACTGTGAGTTCTATGTATATGTTACTGGATAATCCGGTATTATTCATAATTTTTATAGGTATTAAGAATAATGGCAAAAAACACCAGGGGCTATGCACAATTATTACAGTTATTAGGTATTATGAATAATGCTAAAATTAAATTAGGAAATATAATGGATATTTAAGTACCTACTTATATATAATTAATATGAAAACATCAAACAATGCACAAAATGGTAAATCTCAATTATCATGTCTTATCGAAATCGGGAATAAACTCTGGATTTATTGTGTAAAACCGCGTCGGATAGGTATTAGGGGAAATTCATAAAGATTATAGAAAGAACTACAGACATTTTACAAAATGCGAAAGGTAATATTTGAAATAATATTGTCTATTATACATTTTATTCATATTGCCTAAAACCAGTCGGCTATATGTATGATGCCTAGGTATATGCATAATACCTAATCATTAATATTGCCGGTAACAAAATATATAAAAATAGAATTTGATTAACTTTATTATCTCCGGGGATGTAACAATGAGCATACCTTCATGGGATACACTGTACTCATTAAGAAGGTGATATTTTAAAAACTACAAGCACAAAAAAAAAACACGGTGACAGGTTTCCTGTTGATTAAACTTAAACAAGTATATCCAACTTTACTTTTGTTTACAAAAATAATGACTAAGTCCGTAAGTTAATGCATTATTGGATCGTCTTATTATTATATACCATGATCTTATTTTTATATACTTTTACCAAAAGAAGTTGACTTGGAAAGACGATTTCAATGACTAGTAAAGAAAATGCTCATTTTTTACGTTCAAATATAATTATTGTAACTATTTATATGTGTTTAAAATACAATAGAAAACATTTTTTATGATATAATAATATTATGCTAAACGTCATAAAATACGATTTCAATTGTTTTTTTTTTTTTTACATAAATTACTATATTTGTTTTAAAACAGAAAAATGTATAACGATTACAATATACTGTATAGTTATTGACGATTTCATTTTTTATGAGTAAAATTTTACAAATAATTGAAAAGAACTAAAAACTGAGAATTTGTCATAAATTATGAGTAATCGTATAATTGACTTAGTACGGCGGTGTTTACTCTTGGATAAGTTATAAAAAATAAGGAATATTCTTACATTGAAAAAAAATTACATTTTTTTATAAAATTGTGAACCTTCAGTTTTATTATTTTCTGGAAAGTTTTGAAGAACCACATTCAGTTAAATTTATTTTAGGTCCAATATAACTCAAATTTTATGGACCCTATTACTAGAAGTATCCATCCAGTACTACTTATATGCATCACGACATTTAAAATATCAGAAAATTAACCACCTAATTTACTAAATAATATAACAATGTGAAGAAAAAGCAGTTTTAAACTTCAGCTGATGAAATCTTCTCACGATACTACAGTGACTTGAATATTAAAATTTCGACAATCTAGAAGAAATATTTTACTTGTAAATATACTTGTAAAATATTTACAAACTGTATACAACTAATATTATGCATGCGTTTTTATTTAAATTGAAATGAACGTGAATAAATAAAACGAATGTATAAGTTCAAACGAAATAATTCTCCTCGCATCCTATATTGAAAATGCATAATAATTATGCGTCCTGTACAGTCTGAGTTCATTTACCTCATTTCTTACGGATTTACAAAAAGTATGAATACTGCTTAGTACTTTTTATTGCACGCTAGACACGGGTCATAAAAAAAAAAATTATTTAAAAATTTATATCTTTTAAAGCTAATACTTCATTTTTTTTTTTTGATAGATGTTTTTAGTATGAATTTTAGAAATAAAAATAAGGTATTCGTTTCACCCCCAAAAATAACAGTGAAAAAAAGATAATTTTACTTGATGAACAATTTTAGAGCTGTTTATTTCTTTAATTATCAAAAACAAAAATGTCAAAAAATAATAATACTGTCCGAGATAGGAAAAAGAATATATTAATGAAAATGATATAGTTATTATCCTTATTTAAAATTCCGTAGCTGTCAGAGGAGTATATTTCAAAAATTGGCCTAAAAGCTCAAACCAAAAAACCCGCACTGCTTTGAGGATTAAAGTCATTCTATACTTGTTTAATACAACTCCCTTGGGATTTTTAATGAATATTTTTCGTCTAATTTAACTTTGATACAAATTATCATTTATTTATTTAAAATCATGTATACACAAATATAAAATTACAAAAATCACTGAGTTAATAATTAATACAATGTATTTTTAGTGATGAATGTACAATATCAATAACATATTTGATATTTAACAAGTTATATTATTATTTAGGACAGACATACTTCGCACGTAGGTGCAGCAATTGTTGTAGGTAGGAAATTCGAAAGATAGGATACAGACGGATATTTAATGTATACCTGTAAGCAACGATAAACCATTACTCACGAAAAAACGATTCTGAGCTGAGTTCAGTTGATAGAGTTGCTTTGTTCATAATGCATAATATTGTGGTAAAATGATTACAATAATGTTCGTTTACATGACAACTATGATTCTTTAAAAAATAAAACAATAAAAACCTAATTATAGAAAAAAATAAATAAAAATGGTTGCCAATGACAATCTTATTTTTTATCTTTTTAACCTTAAGACCGAGGTTTCCCTTTATATCTCGAAAATTAATGAAAATTTCCAGAAATTACCTCACTAAAGTACCACCTATAAAACATTTACTTATTTACTTTCAGAAAAGGTGCTATACTTGATAATCAGAGTATGCTTTCTGGTAGAAAAAGTGTTCACATAAAAAAATAAATAAATAAATAAATATCATTGTAATATCAATACATTCGTCGTTCCACTCAGAATTAAAAAAAAAAAAAAAAAACAAAATTATTATTGGTAACTTGCTGTAAAATCAATAAAATAAAAATAATTAAGAAATAATACAAAACAAAGAATATAAAGGTTTAATTGTATGGTTAAATTGGAGTTTACACCGGTTAATTGTCTAAAAATAATTTATTTGGTTAAAAGTCCAAACCAAAGTTAGACGGATCGTTATATTTGTGTTAGTAAATAGTTTAACAAATTTTGTCGAGTTTTTAGTGAAGTGTGTTTTTTATGTTTTAATATCTAAGATTTATCAATAATTTGTTTGACTTCGATTTGATGACCCAATCGACTTCTGATTTTATTCCATAAGTGGCCAAAAGTTTCAAAAAAAAAAACATTATAATAAAGCAGAACCAGATAGAACACTTATTCATTTATGAAAAAATTAACAAAATTTAAAAGACCATTTTTCTCCTTGAATACCACAATTGATTTTTATGGTTTTAGGGTTTTATTTTGACCCGAAATGGTTGGAGTATTTTCCATGGTTTCACCATCGTATATTTTGTGTAAGTATGGTAAAGTACAATATAGTTATAATTACAAGATAATATATGCAATTATATATATATACTGTGTACAGTATATATTATAAACAATTTGATTTTAAATATTTTTGAACATTATGTTGTTTTTTTATCGATTTTTTGTTGAAGGTATTATATTACATTTAAATAAAGATTGATGAAACGCTTTCCTACATTTTTCTTAGGGTTCAAACTTCTAAAATCCTCTTAATTACGCCCATGATTAAAAAAAAAACGCATTTAGCCCTATCCTCTCCCCAAAATACAGAATTCTGGTTAAGTCATTGGTTGGACGATATAGGTAAGCTTCTAAACTTGTTTGAAATAAAACAAATGTGAACAAATTATAGCTAATAATGATAAATAGAGAGGAGTGATATTAGCGTGTTTGTAGCGAAGGGCCTGTATTTAACCAACGAATAATATGACAATTGGCGACAAATGTATTGTTCCGGAACCAGATTAAGATTCGTATGCAATTTTCCCCAAACTTAGCCATGACCTCGTGCATGGGAACTCCTATTATAGTTTTTGCTATAAATATCACCGACTGTACGTGGTGCATTCTAAGATGATTATCTCAAAATCTCTGTACCGGGCCAATTGCGATCAAGCTTAGTATATTAATTTAACTAGTACCAACACGAAGGTCGTTTTTTTTTTTTTAATGTGAACACTGCTTTAGTAAAATCTGTATGAGTATCAATTTAAACCAAAAGCGATTTTAATCTGAACGGATTTGTATTGTTTTCAGTTATCAATTTTCACTGTGTATTATTGTAATTGTGAATTTTGTTCGGTTTAAAATAAAACACAAAAAACAAATTTGTAAGTAATTTTTTTAATATAATTTACTTTTCAACTATTGAACAACAAATTGTTTGGGTACACAAGAATATTACGTTTTATTAAAAAACTATTATTTTCAGTCATTATGGTCACTGAAAGCAAGTATATTTATCTATACTCAGAAAAGGTAAGTAAAAAATGAATTCGAATATCGTGTCACACTTGTATAGTATAATATCGAGTGGGAATATAATATATTCATATTTTGTGAGACGATTCCGGGTATTTCACGTGACATGGCGCTTTTTGAGTTATTTTTAGTTATTGATTTAAGAAAAAAAAAAAATGTCTGGAGGTAAAAATGTCCAGTTTGTACACTGTAGGTATTACTATATAACAAGAACTAACCCAAATCGATAGAAACGGGTTTTAAAATTTGTTGACAGTTCGTAATGTTAATGACGTAATATTAAATAACAGGCAAAGAATTAACAGTCTAACTGGTATTTAAGCTATATTAATGAATACACATTTAAATCCTATCCAAGTATTTATTTTAAATAGTATTTTTGAAATATATACACATAATTTAAATATGTAAATCAAATTACTGAAGTACTTTTTAATATGATTGGTTTCAAACTTAAATTAAACTACATGTTTAAAGTGAATAAATATTTAAAGAAAACCACAAATGATAAAATTGTATTATGACTATGTGGAGCTATATGGTTATAATCGAAATATTCAGATTTATGTTCCTATAATATTTAATTTTAACTTATATAATTATGTTTATTTATGATCATCGATAAATGGCCATAAACGTATAAATATCCATTATATATTTTGCTGACAGCCGTTTGCTGTCATTTCTTTTTTTCATCTCATTGCAATGTAAAGGTGACATTTTTTTTTTTTTGTTTATGGTATTTGACACGTCATATTTTATATTACAAATTTTTGATAAAGTCAAATCGTACGTTTGTTTATTTTTCTCTTTACTCGTATTTCTGGTTACTGGTAGGTTTTTAATATTCTACACAGAAAACAAATGCCCGTTTAGATGCATATTTTGTGTCAAATTATTCAGGGATAATCATATTAAAGTAGATATTTTATAAAACCGTTGAACTTTATGAATCGTGAAGAGACGAGAGAACTTATAAGAGAGGTACCTATATATAAAGAGCTAATAGGGATTTTATAAAGTTGTTTGCTATACAAAAACCAATCACAAACGTTTCCGAACCGAAATTAATTGCTCGGAAACAATAAAGAAAGTACTGTTTTGTGCATACGGGAAAACCGTATATATAGCTAGGTTTGATAAGTTTTCTAAAATATAATGGATTTTTGCTATCAAATGCTGCCTCATAAAATGTCTATAATATCCTTAATATTAGTTAATACATTTTAAATTAGATTTTTAACAACTTTAAATGTATACATGATTGTCGGCGCACACACTACGAGATGATGTCTTTTTAATAGCAATACCGTGGAACAGAATTACGCAATATTTGTTGGTATGATAATTTGTAAAAAATATTGTTGATATAATTTTAAATAATAATATCGTTTAGGTTATATTTATAATGAAACATTGTATTGTTAATGCTTAACCCTAAACACAATAGGTACATTTTATATTATTTAATGAAATAATAATACTGAAAGAACAAATATATACAGTATGATTCACTAAGCGTGCTCACCCCATTTTTTTGGTTATTTTATGCTTATATTCAAATTCTGATATTTGGAATCTTTAAGTGTATTTAAATCTAGGTAAGGTAGATAAAGGTAGGATAAAGGTAAAGGGGGAGTAGTTGAGTACTAATAAAACGCCGCAGGCCATGCCACCATAGAATTGATACTCCACTACTTTCATCCCACCTAAACTTAAAAGTGGAATATCTCGTTAACGGATTGGCGGAAATAAAAAAATTTGAACACCAAAATTTACGTAAAGAATTCTTCATCTATTAATGGAATTTTTTAATATAGGTCTTCATTTGAAAAACCAACGTTGGTATCGCCACATGACAATCCCTTAATTTTATAAAAAAATCTAAGTATTCGAAAATATTGGCTTTAAATACACTACAAAATTCCAAAAATCAGAACTTTGAATACATGCAAAATTTAATCATTTAGCACGCTTAGTGAATCATCTTGTATATATATATATTATCAAACAACGTAAATATTTTATTTTTATAGTTACAAATATTATATTATAATTAGGTACCTAATTATAAAAACCTTTTAAAAAGTCTACTTATATTTTATTGAAACAAATTAAACGGAATATAGTTTTTTGCATTGTACTTTTAACAAAATTACTATAGAAATAACACGTATATACTTATAAAGAACATGGTATTTTAATATTTAATTGCATCGAAAAGAATATACATTTGAAGATCAGTGAACTTAATTTACCCTCCTTTTTTATTATTCGAATAATGGCTATAATTATATTAACAAAAGTCATTAACTCGAACAAATATAACTTAAAACAAGCACCTAGCTATTATTTTGTAAACCATAATAATATTGTAAACCTGGTATAAGATTTACTCAAAATCGAATCAACTTTTTTATCCATGCTCTAAATTGAGTATGAATATTAATATTTTTATCTCGCATTATTTAATTCAAAATAACACGTGTAGTGTGTAGACATCAACAAAGCTGGGTGAACAAAGATTAAAAATACTATAGCTGAGGGCAATGGCCAATTTTCTGAGTCTAATGATGCAGTTTAAATTATCAAAAGCCAAATGATAAAATGTGCCGTTTGGTAGATAGAGGGCCAACAACTAATACGTAGAGTTTTTAATGTACAAACGAGATAAGAGAAAACCGAAAGGACGACCAAGACAACGGTGAAGTCACTTAATCGTGAAATACCTCAAGTTCCCGGAAATAATAAATGGAGATCATGGAGAGTCAAAAAGAAAATAAATATTGCAACACTTGGTTGCATTGACCTATATACTTACTCTGAAATACTCAGTCACTACATTCAATCATTACCTTATTATTTTTTTTTTTTACGGGTTAAGTCTTTTTAGCTTAAGTAAGTATAATTGTACTGTAGTTTTTAATGTTTTAACATCACACTTATTAATATTTGAATAACGGCAATAATTTAAACACGTAAGTATATACAATTTTTTAGTAAACGGTTCGACACAAAATTCAATAGGCAGACAATAACTATTCTGGCAGTAAAGTTATCGGACCATTAGTAAAGCATGATTTTTTTTTTTAACATCATACCAAATATATCAGTATTCCATTAATGTCTTATGTTTTACATATACATATTAAGGGAACTCTCTTTTTTATGGGAAAAAAACCACTAGAGAAACGAAAACAACGATATGCATGTACATACTGCGTATTTAAGGATAAACTTTATACTTTCCACACGATGGTATACCGTTCAAAGAATGGAATTTATAACCAATATAGAAATTGGGAAATTATGAGCTGGTATAAGAGCGAGATAATGGCTCGATTATTTTATTATATATATTTAAAAAAAAAAAAGAAAAAAAGTGTATTATGATATATTACAAAGAATATTATTATTATTATTATTATTATTATTATTACTATAGGAATCATATGGGGGCTTTCTTCGTTTTTGGCCAAAAGCAAACGTGATAAATAACAACGTCGATGTATTTTATTAACGACAGAAAAACATAAATAAAGGAACCTATACATGATGTTTTATAGTTTTAGGGATTTTTAATTTATATGTGACCATGTAGGTACAAATAAATAAATAATATTAATACAGGTATAATGTATATTTCATTTAATATCGTTAAAGTTTAAAACGTTTATGTTACAAAGAAAATTAATTAGCAGAATGCATTCAATTTACGGATGATATTCATGTTACAGGTACGCAATCTATGTTAGATTAGGTTGAATAATCATGATAAAAAAAAAAAAAAAAAGTCAATACTGCATATGGATAAAGAAATTTAGTTTCTATTATACTGTATTCAACTATAAATTATTGCAAATTAAAGACCATACTGAGTGAAAAAGTGTTAGTCTTATCCTTTCCTTCTTGAAATTAACAAAAAAAAAAAAAAAAAAAACCGTTAAAAATGACTAGGGAATGATGTATATTTCGGCAAAATGCTTCAAATAAAATACAATCGGGAAAATGGTTACATATTTTAAGGGCAGATTGAAAACTAAATGAATCATTTTCCCAACCAAAAGAGTTTTGTTTGAGAAAAAACACATCTTAGTAAAACAAAATAAATATAGCTTCATTGCTACACACAGAATCTAATATGAACAACATGTGAATTGTAGCACATGGTTATACGTAGATTCGTAAGAAAACCCTACAGTAACAGAACTGTTTAAATTGATTATAATAAACCTGTTTAGTAGCTATTTAACGTTTCGCAATTATAATAGTTAACGTTCTTCATCTAATAAAATATCAACGGACTAAATTTTTAGATAAACCCTATTTAGACAGTTAAATATTAATAAGCAACAGTTTTCTCGCTGTATTAATAATACCTATAATCTATATTATTAAATCGATTATAGTACCTATCAATATCGCATAATCAATTATAAATTTAAAGTTATATGCAAAATTTCAAAAACAAAATTGCATACAAATCAGTTTTGATTGGAACAAGATTTCTGGTAGAAAATATAAACCGTAAAAAGATGGACCTATTTCGCATTATGGGTGAGCCACTGATTTAGGAATAGAAGTTTAGAGGATAGGATGTGGAGGAGAATTTAATTTAAATGTGTGTGCAACGATGAACTATTGCAAACGAAAAACTATTCAGAGCGATGTTTCTTTTATAAATGTACGTACATTTCACCGTTTTCTTACAGTTTTTTCCGGATATTCCCAATTATGTAATAGTTTTGAAAATCAATAAATGATATACTTCCTCAGAAAATGATCCAAAATGAAAAAAAGTTCTCTTGTCATATAACGAAGAGATTCTTTGATCGAAAAATTGTTTTTCAGATAGAAAAAACAACACACACATTATAGTAAAAACAATAGACCCCTTACTCCGTTCCGAATTTTAAATTTAAAAACCGCATACACTGCACATGGTAGTAAAACTAATTTACTCGGAATGTAAAAAAAAATCAACTACAAGTACCTAGGTACAACTGAAAAAAATCGTATTTTTAATTACAAAATAGTGACTACTGAACGGTTTTTTTTATCATTTATTTCAGAGTACTAAACTGGGGAAAATGATCTCTGCAAAGTACTATTATAAAAGTAATATATATATATATATATATAAAAATTTTTTTTAAAAAAAACGCCATGACTGTTCTAGTTTACGAAACGTTACCACAATATCGTTAGCTTTTTATTTGTATTTACATATCGTTTCAATTAATTGTGTGCAGATAGTATTTATCAACGGTCAAACATATTAAATGTGAACTAAATAGAATGTTTGCGAAAATAATTTCTTATTTTTTTTACTAATTTTTATCTACGCCCTTTTAATAAAATATGTTTATTTGAGGCCACTAGTATTTAAAAATGGCCTAAATGCACTATTTTCAATATTAAGTAAATCTAGTTATATAATAACATTAGATAAATCACGCCCCGCCCCCTCCCATATTATCATATACGTTATATAAAATACTTTAACGTTATGAATTACTTATTTTAGTAAACCTAGCAAAAATTGTACTGGCTAAAATAAATAGTTTGTATTTATTTTTCACGTGTGACCTTGAAACCCCTTTTGTAGGAATACCAGTTACCACAAAGAGTGAAATTGGTGACTGCATAGCGTATATTTTGGTGGTCGAGAATTTAAACATCTTTTACATGCAATTAAAATACTTAAAATGATAAAAAAATAATCCCGAAAAATAAACTAAAAATGTAATATACTTAACTTTAGAAAGTCGATGGTAACTAATTTATAATCCAAGAATAGGGAAAGCAAAAGAGAAATATTTGAGAAATATCATAATTAAATGTTAAAATTCAAATTCAATTTTGTTGAATTAAATAACGATATTCTAAATAAAATTTTAAATATTTTAATTGAATTTCTGCATGTGTACCTACTGCTATTCTGAACATTAAATTTACAATTTATTTCTATGTGTGTTTAGTATTTTTTACAGAATAATTACAATACAAATTAGTTCATACTAAGGAATAGTCATTTTATTTATTTTTTGTTAAATTAACTGCAAAATAAGGATAAAACAAAATGAAAAAATTACAACTTGTTCGTTGTAATTTATAAAAAAAAAATCGGTACATTAATCCGACCGCTTTAAATAGCCAAATAAAGATTGTCAAAATAAATAATAATCGAAAAAATGAACTGGAGATAATATATCGTTCAGTTAATGGATACACAAATTTTATGAAAAAGAATTCTTAAACGTTTTAAATTTTAATTACAGCCAGAATAATATATATTTTGACCACGTATTAAAAAATTGCTTAAATATACATAGTTTTTTTGTTTAAGTGTAAAGAAAAAAATCATTATTGGTATAAAAATAATCGATTTTGTTTTAACAAAGTTTACATATTTAAAAAAAAAAAATGGTGTGTTAAACAATCTGAAAATAAAAAGATGATGTATATAAACGTTTTATTTCACTTTTAGATCCTTGAATTAATATTAAAATGAGTATACAATTTTTTTTAAAAAAAACCAACATATTTCGCATGATAAGCGTTCCAAAGTTTAAGATTAAAAGTTGGGAAGGTATAAGTGAAATTTAACGTATATCGTCTTTCTGTACGTAACGATTAATCATTGTTAACAGAAACTATTCTGAGTGAAATTCGGTTATACGTGTTTTGAAAGGCCGTATAGTAAGATTTTAAAACATTATGTTTCGTACATTTTCCCCTTTTCCTACGTTTTCCCCATTTATTATGGAAACTAGTGGAAAATCCAAAAATGACCAAACACCATATCTGCAACATGGTTTTTAAATAATAGAAAACTCAAAATCTCGCAAATAAAATACCAGTAAAATAAATAAAAATACCATGATTCAAAATTATAAATAATTTTTACCCAATTTTTATACGAAAATTCTATAAGGATCATAGAGTATTTAAAACATTAAGTTAAAGTAATTCGAGAATTCGTGAAAATTTTAATGTGTAAACAAATTTAAGCTTTAGATATAATGTGTTTGTATCGTATTCTATAATCATATTTTTAATTAATCTACAACGGATTGTTGATATCCGCGTAGAACATACGTAGGTAGGTACTATACTATACCGTTATAATGTACCACCAAAGGAAGTGATACTCCACTACTCTCCTCCAACCCATACTTAAAAGTGGAATATCTTGTCAACGGGTTAACAGAAATCAAAAACACTAAAATTTATTAATCAACCATCTATTTGTGGAATTTTCAATATAGGTTGCCGTTTGAAAATCAAAAGTAGGTAGTGGTTTTACCCCCGAAAATAAAGGTAAAACAAAAAATAACATACATATACAATTTTAGAGCAGCTTGTTTCATAAATGTTCTAGAAAAAATATTCTTGAAAAGTTAATACTTTTTTGAGATAATGAGTATACCATCTTAATTGGATCATCTAGTAATAGAAACATTTTGTATAAATATAAAATTGAAATAAACTAGACACGCGTGATAGAGAAACTTATACCAGTCCATAAGCGTTCAGTGCTGGAGCAGATCTCAAATGAATAAAATCCTTTGGGTTAGTCGAGGATAGGAGTAGAGAACGATTAAACCAAAATAACAACAATAATGGATAAAAGGTATTTTTTTTTAAATCATTTAAAATAAATTTAAACTATAATTATGATTTTTAATTATAGGTCTTCTATACATTCTCTGGATTTTTTCTTTTTTAATTTTTAGTTTTTATTTGAAAATTCAATAGCAATACTAGGTATTAATATTATTTAACATGACAGATATCCCTATCCGCTATGTTCAACATGCTTATACATTTATGTAAATCTGTGTAATTATTAAAAACAACTTTGTCGTATACAAATTATTATTAATTTTTAATTATACATTTAAACAAAATTTAGATTTAAAAATATTGATAAGTAAAAAGAAAAATAATAATTAAAGTAATACGTGTTGATAGAGTATAATAAAGTTAATGCGGTGCATAAAATATTATGAAAAAGTTTAAAAATGTTTACCGAAAAAAATGCAATTATAAAACCGACAGGTCGTAAGTTTCTGTCCACGTAAATCCCAAACATTATGGTAATAAACGGTTTGGTTCACAACACTCACGGCTATGGCAAGATAAATATTAACGATTATCTCTCACTATTTTTGATGATGAAACAGTTTTCATGACGAGTTTAACTAGGACGGGTCAAATTTGTTTTATGTGAACTTCAATATCTAAAAATATGAGTACCGATTACTGTAGGTAATGAGAAAAGCATCGTTAAATCGATGTCAAAAATATCAATTTTTAAGTGATGATTCAATATATTTATCATAGCTACACTATTGTATTACGTTACAACACGAGAACGATAAAATTTTAAAACAATAATCAAACCGTGTATAATTCGTAGATATTGGAGTTAATTGTATTTTACGTACAGCAAAACTGTATTATAAAAAAATAATTTATAGATATTATTATACATATATATATTATATAGAACTATGATTGGTTCGTAATTTTGAAAAAAATTCGTGTTCTTTATGATTTGGTAAACAATACTTTCAATAACAAAGCGTATCGCGTATTCGTAAAACGAAAGAAAATATCATATTATTTCCCTCGAGTTCTATAGAAATTTGTACGGGCGATATGTAACGGAATAACAGTAACCAAGTGTATAACAAATAATTTGTAAATAAAACTTGTATCCGGTTTTCAGTAGTTCGTCCATTAGTTATAAAATTCACACGTAATAATGTTTTTTTTAAGTAAAAAAAATGATACAAAATAATTTTCGCTGTTCGGAGTAGGTATCTATCATTTATAATATTTTTTCAAGTAGTATTTTGTTCATTTGAAGTAATGAAAATATTCTAATGAAAAAACTACGTGATTATCGGAAATTAATAATGTTTATATTGTGTACCGGTACACAAACAGGCAAATAGAACCGAATTCAATTAAAAAAAATCACAGGTATTAGATGTGTGTAACAATAATTGTTGTTATAATATTATATAACAAATACATTGATAACAAATTTAAAAAAAAAAATCCAAAATCACATACAACTATCATAATGTTATCATCAGGGTCCGAAATTATCTCAAAACGTATGAAATATGCATGGATTTATGCACTAATTATCATTAAAATATGCACACGAAAATGATTACAACTAGTTCCGGCCGAATTATCTTTATCTAGAAGTGATTAGATAATATAAGAAAACGAATTCCTTACGAACCATAGGTATATGTGGATAAAACCATTAACCAACGAACAATATTAAACAAAAATGTGTTTGAAACACTTTGGTATTCAACTATAATGCTACGAAAAATCGTAAAATACAGAAATATGCAGTGCACATCAAAACATGACAAAATATGCAAAAGTATGTAAAATAAAAATGTATGTTTTGGATCTATTGACTAATTTCAGTAACGATCGGTCGTTCAACTAATGCGGACGTATAAATAAGATCTTATTTGTTTTATTAGCGTTTCTACGTATTTTTTTTGTATATTTCGGTCGATCTTATAGTACGGACGTATTGTGTCTTATCCGTTTTTATTTTCGTTTCTACATATTCAATTTGGATAGTTAAAATGTTGCGTAATATTTGCAATGATGACATCTTTGATGACAATAACTTAACTTGCTCTACGTGTAACGCATTCATGCATTTTGTGTGTGCACAATTAAGGGAAACCGCTTTTCGAAAGATGTCGAAAGATGCTAAATCAAAATAGAACCGTGAAAAATACAAATTTACAGAACCAAGCTCTAAAAAATTAGATGATGAATGTTTTGAATTTGATGTGTTGAGTTATCTAATAAAGATTTGTACACTTTATCTGATGAAAATTTCAAAAATCTCATTAAATCAGTAAAATATATGAGTAATAAGTTTGATAGCTGTAGTAAAAACATGCAAGAGCTGTTTACTTCAGTTCAATTTATTAAAGAAGAAAACCAAATTCTGAAAAAATAAAATGATCAAACTGATAATTGAAATTGCTTCTCTGGATAAGTGTATGAATATTTTGGAACAGAAAGCAATTGAAAACTTTGTCGAAATAATAGGTTTCCCAGAGTCAAACAACGAGGATTGTTTGAAAACAGTAGAGTCAGTTGCTGCAACACTAGAAGTGAACACAACGGTTTTGAAAGCTTTTCATATTAAATCGAAAATTGAAAACAAACCTAGAATAATAATGGCTATACTCCAGTCTCTTCAGTCCAAACAGTCAATGATAAAGGGGGCTAGAAATCTTAAATTAAATGCTAAATCTATAAACACTAGCTGGAATGATAATAAGATCTATATAAACAATAGTATAACATTTTTTAACAGACATTTATTTATTTTAACTAGAAATTTTGCTCGTGAGGTGAATAATAAATTTGTCTGGACTAATAACTTCAAGTTTTTCATTGAAACAAATGAAAATACCAAAGCTTTATTAATCAACAATGAATACAAGCTTTGACTAAACTTAGTTAAACTATACTTATATTTTTTAGATTTACCTATTCGTCTGATCGTTCTCTTTAAATAGAAAATTGTTTAAATATAAGAGGTTATGACAATTAAAAAACTAATTATTATGAATCTTTTTTGAAGTTTTATAATATGAAAAATTATATAAATAAAATGTATATTAGTATAATGTGTTGCAATATCAAGAGTGTTAATTCTGATTTGAATTAATTATTTTAAACCTAGAAAACGATGTAAATAAAAAAAAAATTGATATAATTGTGTTGACTGAAACATGACATGATACCTTAATTCATTTAATTAAGTTTTTGGTGGATAAAAATTATGTTTTTCAAGTATAAAAAGAAACCAAAATGATGACATTTATTTTTTTTAAACTTATTTATAACGTTGACTTTTTTGAAGACGATTTCGTAGAAATCTTTACCTAAATTATTTACATACCGTTTATGATGTTTTTATTGTTCAATAACAGCAGGTATATTAATAGTCTATACTTACAACAATAATTATAGTAGTCAGGCTTTATAAACGTTCGTTGATTGAATTTTTCGAAAGAATACTTTACAATACATGACAAAAATTAACCTAACTTCCTATTTTTTTTTTAAGAATTAATATTATAATATTATATGGATACGCGTGTTTTCAAATAGTTGAAAATTACACTAAAAACTATGGGTAAACTTAGATAAACAGCGCACAAAGTTAACGCTGCTGTATAAATAATAAAATATAAAGATACCTACTATGAAAGTATAGTACAAATTATATTAATAATAATAACAATATTAATATTATATTATGTGATATTCAGCAAATTTACTTGTGGTCATTTCATCGAAATTCCCTAACTAAATTCCCCCCCATAAATCAATATATATGTACCTTTGTACTTCTATTAGAACAAATCGAATAGAATAGTATATTGTAATTGGTACTATTCGCCCAGGCACTGATCATGGGAATTGACGTATTGATCGGCCGCCAAAGATGAACATGTTAGTACAAAATATACAAGTTATTTCCTGGCCAACGACCTTGTTTCTCACCGTGTTGGGTTTTTGAAATCGGCCATAACATTCTTTACACAACAGCATACCTAATCGGTAAATTACATTAGTGTTTCTCGACGTATTTTAAACCTTATACAGTTTTGTGTTACGTATTGATTTGTCTGCAATAATTATTCGTAATTCATTCGAAACCAATGCCGAAATTGGCTTGATGTTTACGAACGTGTTTAAATACGTAATCATTCAACGGAATAATTTAACGTGACGCTTTCACCGTCGTAATCAATCATTTAGATATTAATGATGAGACCCTTTTATCACGATTTTGTTCCTACCTAAGTATAGTACGTAAATTCGTTAACCTCGTATATTTGGTTTTTCATGGGTACCTACGTTAGGGTTTCGCGTTTCATAACAAGTCATAATGGGTCACGTCACTGATTGTACGCAATATGTTTTAATGTCCATTTGGAGATTGTCCTGTATGATGTGGATACATAATATTATATTCACTATGGGCGATCTTCTGAGTTCTAAACTATACCCTGCGGATCGCTAGTAAAACCGTGTGATTCGAACACTCAATAAATTATCATACGGTTTGGTTATGCTCAATAACTGTAGTTAAACCTTTCGTTTTTGACGGAAGAAAAGAATTTTATGAGTGTTTCATTACGGCCTTTGTCCGTGGTAAAATCGGTGATACGATAAATGTCAAGTGACTAATAATTATTATGATTTTCCAGTAACGATAATTACAGAATAACACAGGTAGTTACAAATTATATACATAATGGTGTAGATACCGTAGTGTATAAAAGAAATATAGAGGAATAATATAATTTCACAATACTGAAAGATAGCATACAACATTATGTCATACTGTGGTACTCAGTAGGTATAGGAATCCGATAATTTATTTATGCTATACATTATTAATCTGAAGAAATGCATACAATAGGAATTGGTGAATTTCAAAATAATTTTCAATCACCATCATAACCCATTTATGTTTCAAAATAAATGTGTATTTTTTGTTTATATTTGTTTTTTTTTTTTTTAGATTCTGAGTGTAGTAAATAATGGATTGGTTTCACAATGAAGTTTATTTATTTTTTTTTTTTTTTATGCGAAGACTTTTTCTACCAGAAAGCATGCTCCGATTATGAAGTATAGCACTTTTTATGAAAGGAAATTTTCTTTGGGTGGTACTTTAAAGAGGTCATTTTTTTGAAATTTCCACTAATATTCGAGATAATGAGAAAAATCTCAGTTTTTAGGTTAAAAAAGATTAAAAGATTAAAAATAAAGTCACCGACAACCGTTTTTATTTATTTTTTGTTGTTATTAAGTTTTTATTATTTTAATCTTTTTTAAACAATCATTACTTTAATGGAAACGCGCGTTGTTTTAATTATCTTACCATAATATATTGTATTGTTGACAAAGAAACATTATCAACTAAGCTCCGCTCAGAATCGTTTTTTCGTTAGTAATTTCATTGCTTACAGATATACATTAAATTTCCATCTGTAGCTTACCTTTCTAACTTCCCCCCTACAACAATGGCTGCACCCACGTGCGAAGTATGTCCGTTCTTTTTTTTATGTATAAATCCTATAAATCCTGTGAAAGTTTTCGGTAAGCCACGAAATGACAATCCCGAGTATGGTAAATTACTCCAAAACATGTTTTGATTAAAATTCGATTATAATAATTTAGTGCTAATTAGGTGCCTTATAATTTATTTATGAGATATTTTCGCTATTTTAAGTGTTTAAAAAAAAAAATTACGAGTATCAAGAAATTTATATATTACATGTTTACCTCCTTAAATTTAAAATCGGAAAAAAATTTATTTTAAATCAACGTTAATTAAATAATTTATTAAAAGTTATTTTATAGTATAAACCGTAATAAAAAGAAAACATAAGGCATAAAATGCACACGTATTACAAAGTAAGCTGTCCATTTTGAAGGAAATATAGAGACAATCTATTAAAGAAACAATCTATAATGTTTAATTATTATTTTTAAACTAAATGCAACGGTGCATTATTACATGTGAGAAATTTATCTTAAAAGTGTTTAGAATATAAATTTCAGAACTTAGGCATTTTTTTTTTTTTACAGAGTTCAGTCATATTTGAAGCATTGAACTAGAAATTTGAAAAATTACCTTTCTAAAATATTACATTATGTGTTTAATAATATAATTATACTTATCTTTAAAATTGTGGAATGAAAATTAATGAGTGTTCCTACTGTCTCGAAAATGGTTTTGGAATGTTTAAAAATACGAGGAAATAATTTTTAGCCGATTTGTTTTGAATATTTCATATTACAACTGCAAAAGTCTTAAGAAACAACAAATGATAAATTTTAGAAATGATAAAATGTCATTTTATGACAGATATTTGGAAAAACCGACGAATTTACCCTTTGTTTGCGCTTTCTATACATTGATTTAAACTGAAGGTGTGTGACTACTTAATATTGAATATATATACTTAAAATGTCAAACTTGAGACTGGCTTATTATAAAGTTATGCAAATAATACAATTTTTCATTTAAGTATCACGAGGATAAATGAGTTATAAAAAGTTCTTTAAAATCTAAAATAGACAACAAGAAATTTATTGAAACAGGAAAAAAAATAAAATAGAGCTGATACCTACTGCTAATGGCGTACATTAGCCACCTATAACAGTGTCACATCGTCACTGTTATAGGGGGAAATTTGGGAGAAAGGATACACACATTTATTTAATTTGTATTTATAAGTAACGATAACCCATTGCAAACGAAAAATGATTCTGAGTGAAGTTTATTTATACATGATTTCAAATGCCGTAATATTTCCAAGCAAGTTTTCAGTTGTATACAGGTAGAAAAATAATACATATTATAATAAAATCAATAGATTCCTCGCTCCACTACGATTCTAAAAATATAACTGTGATAGTTTTTAAGAAAGCTGGACGCACCTATATTTTTATACTTTTTAGACCAATAGCTGGTAGAATATTAGGCATACTTAGAAAATAAATCATTTGTAATTTTAACATATTTAGAGAAAATTTGTAAAATCAGTTCTTTTCATTGTATACACTATTGAATACCGACAATAAACAATAGTAATACAAAATAGTACCCATGTAAAATTTTTCTTAGCATTACCTCTTTTCTCGACTATTAGGCTAAAAATTCCTAATTCTTCACCTGACACGATCTCCCACGATTTATGCACACCCCAACAGTCGTCACATAACTCTCAATCATCGTATCCAACCATATTCTGTATTCCTCCGTTATCTGGTTACCGCTACCGCAATCGTTTGCAAAGCCTCTCTAAGCCCTCATATTAAAATATGAATACCAATAAAATAATAATTGGTGTTGTTGTTTCGTTTGAATCATTATATATTTTTTGGGTACAAAGTTTAAGTACATAATATAGTTGCTATACAGTTATAATTCAAATAATTAACAAGACTTAAGGGCATTTTCACTGACATCTGGCAACTCGGACACAGATCATTTTGAAAACTAAATTAATACTACCTACACTTATTACCAATTCAGGTAAATGTTAATTTATTTCGTTGCCTACTAATAATTGGGTTAAAATACTATTCCTACCCGAAATAACTATTTGAATTTCAAATTGTTCCTTATTCTCGAATATTAAATGTACTAGGTAAATATTTAATAAATGTAAAAGGACATATTATTACAATCAACAATTTTGCACTGTTAGGTATCCATTTACTTCAAGCGTACATTCAACCGAAATAAACGAAATCATTTGGTGACGAGCCGTACAAAAATATCAGTAAACAATTTTTTATGCTAATAGGCACGATTTCAATGTTTGCATATAGCAATGTGCCAATGTGTACACTATGTACACTATACATGCATATTAATTATATATTGATACAATTATAATTATCAATTATAATTACAACTATAATATGATTAGTATACATATAATATTGTTAAACCGTGTGGTAAATTTTTATTTTTCTATTTATTCTATACTGAACCATGTTAAAGTTATTATAGTATTGTGATTTTTTTGTTTAGTCATAGACAACTTCATTATATTCGTATAAAAAAAAACAATTCTGTATATTATTATGTCGTTACATTTTTGTACATTTTTTTCTATTACTGATTATACTTTAATTATTTTTACCCAAATAGAAGAAAATAAAATTATCTGGTATAAACTCGACGGTCATTTACATTCAAACATTGTATAACAGAATTTTACGAGTACCTACTTTGATTAATTAAAAATAATAATACTAAATTTATCATAAAATCAGTGTTTTTTTTTTTTTTATTATTATTATTTTTTTACAGCGAATATTAAAATATAATTTAGGTACCTACGCAATGTAGTTACTTAAAAATTATAATAAAATAAACGCATATTTTTGTGAATTTTAATAAGTGCAAGTATAATTACAGTAATCAAAATGTACAGTAAAATATAACTAAAAGTATACCTAATGGAATAGAACAAATAGTTTGTTTTCTGATCTAGGAAGTAAAAATATTGAAATTGTAAAATGTTTTGAACTAGCGTACCTAAACCTAATGTGCCTAACTGAGGTTCAAAAAATAATATTATTTTATTATGCACCTATATCAATGTAAGTACGTATATTTTATTTTGCGAGTGAGCATAAAACCCATAAAACCCAAACGTTTCGAAACAAGAATACATTTTTGTAAATAATAAATCATTTTGTTGTTCTTTTAAACAGTCAGTTAAGTACTATTCTTACCTAAGTAATAAAATGAAATATATGTATTTATATATAAATGTATATTGTATATATATATATATAAAATATAAATATATCCAATTCTGTAATGTGATTATTTAATTAAATTTAAATGTTAATTAATGCGGGATTTTATAAAATTAAATAACTCACTTTTTTTTGACAATGAGAGTTACTTGTAATTATTACTATATATATTTAAGTTACTCGTTATTTTATAAGAAAATAGTTGTACATATACTAATATACTTACTTAAAGTAAATATGAAAACTAAATATAATTCCTACGTAGTTTTTTCTATTTTTTTTTTTTCGTTGTTATATTCTTATAAATATATTATACACTGATAATTTTTTTTCCATTATAAGAAAATTCCGCAATTTACTAGCTATGCATATCAAAATCAATAGTTACCAAAAAAAATGTGTGCACACAAATTCGTGTTTCCATACTCACCTCACAGACATACAAAACACCTAGATGGCAGACTATTGATAGTCAATTTGGAGCTAATCAGTCGTACACCAAGGGGCAAGAGGACAAATTGTATTAATTAGGATGTAATCAATGAAATATTTACATTAATTATAATATGAATAATGTGATTAATATGTGCATATGTGATCATCCGAAAAATATTCGAATTCGTTCACAAATTTATTCCACATCACTATATAATTCATAGCATAAAAAAAATATTTTATAAGTATATAAATACAATTTCCCCCAATAAACAATAAATAAATAATAAATAATAAATATACTCAGCTCCTAACTTCATATCTCTAAGGGAATTATTCAGTCGGCTATCTACAGCTTCCTATTGTTACATAATATACATGGTGATTTACATACCATACAAATTAATTTTGAATTGATTTAATAATTTGTATAAAATAACACTTGTATTACTCGGGTATTTATTATTCATTAATACCATTCATATTTTGTACCTATTTATTTAAAAAGCGTATTTTTTTTACGAATGACCAATCAAATTGTCATGTTAATATTATAAGTATTGTTCAAAATATTATTTCGCGAGTCTTGATATTATAATATTTCATTTCTCCTCTAACAACTTTTAATAGACTTATTGTGGAGTCTGGTTTTATATAGAACTAAAGATGTAATAATTTAAAACATACATTTTCTATGACGCATATAAGATTTATCGTGCTTCCTTTTCCCACATGATACTCTTCTGTTCCTAAAATACGAGCTGTCGGTACAATCACTTCCAAGTTAAAGTAATGCGATGAAATCCCTGTGCCCATTGCCACCTAAAAAAAAAAAAAATTATACAATTTATATTATTATATTATACAATAAATATCTAAGATATTAATGTTGTTATTCTTACATCATTTGTATTAACAAATGTATTTTGTTTCTTTCAAATCGAAAAAAAGGGGATTTTAAAACCAATAAATAAAGAACGAAAACTCATATTCAATTTTTATTTTCCCAAAAAATCATGAAATTAACGATTATTATAATTCCAAGAATATTATTTAAAAACTGTTGGTGAGAAAAAAAAATGTAACTTCAAACTACTGTTAGACATTATTAAAAAATCTACTATTTTATATTATAATTTATTTGTTTTCGAAGTTTCACCCTCTAAACTTGGACTGTGCACTAATCGTGTTTCGAGTCATTATAATTATAATTTTTTTTATTTACAAATATAAACATTGAGTTATGTATATATATTTTTTCAATCCATTTAATTAAAAAAGATTATTATGAGGCAAAAAAAATTCTATAAGAAACAGAATATACTTGTATTAAAAGCACGTGCTTTAGTGACATTTATTGACACAGCCATTAAGATACCTATATTTGCAAAGTAGCTATAAACCCTATTTCTATATGTTCAGAAAAATAATATGAGATCCCAGTCTAAAAATATTAAAGTAAAACTACTTATTCTTCCTTATTATACTACATTTTAAGAAAAAAAAATTATTTTGATATATTTTATTATTTATACATAAAAAAATTAAGAAATTAGGGAGGTCGTAATCACCACCAACTATAACTGGATGTAGCTGATACTCATTTTATTTAAAAATAGTGACATTTTATAATGTGATAACCCATCATTATAATTAATAATTGATAATGATAATAACACAAATTTCCAAATTCTTAAGACTTTGATATTTAAGCTAAGTTTGGTAAACTTATAACACTATTATAGTTAAGTTTTGAACCTTTTTCAATAACCGAAGAATGATTAAATTATAAACTAAAAGAAAAAACAAACGGACTTACTTTGCATGATTGGTGGGCTACTATTTTAAGTGAGAAGTCTGAAAGGTACAGGGAAAATTTAATTTCATTATAATTTTTTGTACGAAATGGTTAATTATTGGTAACGAAAAATGATTCTCAGAGGAGTTCGATTATACATGATTTGAAAAGTGGTAATATTTATGATTTGAAAAAAATATATTTTATACAATTCTCGGTTTGTCCTAAGTTATTTCTCGACTTTTTCTATTCATTGTGATAAACCCAGGAAAAATCAAAAAAGGCCTTCTTTAAGTATCAACTCAGTCAAATTTCCTTTTAAAAAAGGTGCTTCATTTTAAAAATAAATATGAGTTTTCTGTCAAAATGTCAAGTCTCTAGGAACATTTTCTACTGAATAACAACAAAAAAACAAAATTTAAAATAATAAGAGCTGAGTCTTACGCTGGATAGATATACAATGGTAGTATTCCAATCCCCTCTCATAGGGAAAAAATATGAACTTCATATAATATAATTATTATCTTGTTATCATCTATAATGTGGATTGTACAATTTTTTTTAGTTACTAAAATTTTACTTTAAATTTACTTTCAAATTTAAATAATAATAAGAAAAAGGGCTAATACTTCTAATGGATGTGCTGCTGTTGTATGTAGGCAGTTAAGCAAGTGTTCAATGGAAGTAAGAAGAAGTGCAAGAAAATTGCTTGAAAATTAAAAAAAAAACTCATAAACCAGATCCAAATTACTATGAAAAAAAACCCCCGATCAGAAAATTCACGTAAAAAAATTAACAGACAAACAATAAACACAAACATCAAACCACCACACCCAAAATATCAACTCATTACTCGTTGAGCTCAAAATCTAAAAAATAACCGTGATAAATAAAAATGATTTCTTTTTTATTTGGAGAAAATCGTGATTGTAATTTAATTTTAGTCTAAAGTCCACACAGATAATTTTTGTGTTACTATTATTTTCCTTCATGTAACATTCCAGCATCAGAGATAAATTTAATTAGTATCAATGGTGAACGTATATAAATAATACGTAATAATAAATGCCCGCCTCATAAATATTTGAATAATTTCGACGAAAACAATATAATTAAAATGGAAAATGTTTCAACGATATTGACTGTAAAAGATATTTACCAAATAACTAATTAATAAATAATGTCGAATAAAATGTTGAAAAACGAAACTAATGGTAAGTAGGTAGGAAGGCGCACAATTATTTCAAAATCAAAGGGGGTCAAAGCACTTGTAAAATATAAAACGCAAAATGAATATGTTTAAGACGAACAAACGTTAAAAAAATAAAAAAAATCCAATCATCTGTGTTAAATATTATAAAATTTATAATATGCTCATTTTAGTGATTTGATATATTTTTGCAAACATAATAAATGAAAACTGTAATATTTTTTTTTAAAATCCGTCTAATAAAAAATTGTTTCGTAAATCAATTCATTTTATATTCACTCGTTAGATTTCGTATTGGTACATAAGAAATATGACTACAATAGTCAATGAAACCTCGATTCCTCACGTCAATTCTTCATTGAAGTGTTCGTATTTTTTTCGTATTATTAACTTAATATGTATTATTATTATTTTGTTACCTTTTAACTAATTCAAAAATATAATGTATAGGCAGACCCGAATTAATTAATTTGGGGTTCGCTAGCAAATGATTCAGATGGGCTTATTTGTTACCAAATATCGTAATTTAATTTACGAACATTAACGATATTTAATGTATAATCATGTCAAATCGAAAATATTTAATCCCTTTAGAAAATGTTTGATTTTAGGTAAATATAAAATTAATCACTGTCGTATTCACAACTGCTGCTAAATTTTAAATGGTAATACAATTTGAGAGAAAAATCTAGCAAATGATTATAAAAATACATGTTAACAATGGAAAAAACATCAAAGAATAAAGAATAATAATTGTATTTATTTAGAAAAAAAAGTGTAATTTGACGAATCCAATTCTTCGTCAGCCGCGTAATACGAAACCCGTTCTGTGGATATTTGAATTTAAATAACTTAAAACATATAAACACATAACTACTGTTATAACAATGCCCTGTTATGTCTTCTCACATTTCCATTGGATAACAAAAACAACGTTCAAAATTTTCTACCTAATAATGTGATTAAATGTATTATTATTACTTGGCATTCGTATGAACCAGCGTCTCTTTTTTGTACGTATTTTATCTGCAGGTCCCAATTGTCCGCATTATCTGCGTGCAGTACGTGGAATCTGTCGTCGTTAGTGTACATAAAAACGCCCGAACTTAGTATGTGCCAGTCTCGACGACGCACCCAAGACACCTGAAACAAATTATTACTTTTTTAATAAGTGACAATCAACACGTTTTATTGTATAGTTTATAGTGATTTACGAATATACGTATTAGTACGGTAACGGATTGATGGAGAACGAGCAAATGTTAGTAATTTTTTTACCGATGATTTGTCGGTTGTAATAATTTAAATTTTAAATTCTAAGGACCTTTGGAAATGTGCTCCTCTTTAAATTGTCTTATTCTTCTATTTAACTAAAATTTCAATTTAAAGTGCTCCGATTTATGTTAAAATCAACAACAAACTAACGCATGCGAATGTGCCATTTTCTTAACCGAAAAATTGTAGATGTACCCACGTCCCGTATATTTATCCACAATGTAATCTTTGTAATAATTACGACGGTAATGCAACTTTGTGTCATAGTGCGCCTAGTTACCTAAATTGTAAATATCCATCGTGTATGCATTGGTCGTTGCAGTCAACGTTTATCGGATGATCGGGATTTAGCGTACAATAAAATTACTATTAGTGTGTTAGTCTATTATATATGTATTTTACTGTTAGTTGATTTAGTAACGTATTTGATTTAGTTTTATAGGGAGAGGAGGGCACTAAAATTATTATACAACACAAGTTTATATTCTACCTTATTTATCTTACCATGGAGTATTTTTATTTTTATTTCTGTGTCTGACGACACTTTTCTAACATTATTAAAGTTTTGTTTACATACTATAAATATATGTAATAGCAAATGTATATAGCAAATACCTACAGAAATAAATTGATGGGGATGGAGGTGGTCGCTCCCCAATCGTCTCCTCCCCCCTCAAATACACCACTGAGTTGATTTTTAATTATTTTATATCAATTATAATTCATTCGGTCCATCTATAATTTAATGACGTAGTTTATGTACATAATAATTATTGGTTCAAAGTTAATTACGAAATAACACTTTGGTTGAAACGTTCGGTTTTATTAAAATTCGTATGTAAAAAAAATAAATAGTCACCGCAAAAATGTACAACATTTGTATTTGCATAAAACTAATGGATTCCTAGTTTGTGCGCGAACAGTACGTTTTTGTGTACCTATTTCGTAGAATATAATATGTTAAAACGAAAAGTAATAATAATATACTTTTTTGTATTGAATACATTTCCCCTTAATGTATATGTATAGCTACTTTTTTTCGGCGTCCACGTATTTTAAATCACGTGACCTTTAAAAATAAATGGGATATCATTGAATAAATCTTATTTTAGAAATCGAAAGGTACACTTTTTCTTTTATTTCTTCGGCCATTGTCTGTATCGTGTTGGACGGCCTCTTTATTATACCGTCCCGAATAACCTATAATATATAAACTAGTTATAAATTATCTACTAAAATACAAAACAATACATAATTATTGATTAGCTTTAATATTTTAAATTTAACCAGTTTCAGTGTTCTTATCGTCCGTATTTAAAATAATTCGAGTTTAAAACAAAATGATAAAAAATCGGTCCTGATATACAACGTACGATCATACGTATAACCATTTTAGTGGGATGTAGTGTTCATATTAGATATTCACTCCGATATACAATTTAAAAAAAAAAAAAGAAAGCCGATAATTTTTGTTATGGTGCAATTAATTATTTATTTATTTGTTATTAAAATGTCATTGATTGCGTTTATCTACCTACCGTTTACTACATTTTCAAAATTATTTTATACACAAGTCGTGCTCGGTCAACCGGACAATAACACCGTGAGGATACAAAATTGAAAGGCCTGCGGCGATATAAGATAACGTTATTTGCCTAGACCAGCGACAAACCGTCACCTGGCGCCGCGCGTATCGTTTTTATATAATATTTTTATTACGCCGTGGAAACTGGCTGCGAGTTGTTGTTAGGAGTGATAAAATATTAGGTTAAATACGTTATTTTAATTGGACTGTAGATGACAACGTGTAGCGTTACGAGTTTAATTAGACAACTTGCAATGTCAATATAGGTGCACTCGTACGCAATTTACCAACGTTAATTGTTGTTATAATAACACCTAATTATTGTTATTGTGCCGTTCAACTTTGGATTTTAAGCATAGTGTGAGTTATAACTCAATAACAAATCAATTGTTGTTTAAAAAAAAGAAAAAGAAAGGTGCCCCAGGATAATGAAGACGGGTGCAGCCACTTGTATAGGTAAGAGGTTGGGAAGATATGGCAATATCTTCAATATATTTATATATATATATATATGTCAAATTATGGTAAAATAATATAACATAATATGCATCATATATTTTCTTTAATAATATTTGTTTTATGTTATTTCTATTTTCCCGTTTTTCCTGCGTTTTCACGGTTTTTTCGTGGTTTTCCCATTTATTGGGAAAACTCCTGGGAAAATCAGAATATGACGTCCTAAAAAGTACCTTCCCAGACAAATTTTCTTTCAGAAAAAGTACTATCATTGTAAATCGGAGATAAATATTTGGTAAAAACGTTTTCCACAGAACAAAATAAAAAACATCATTGTAAAACCACTACATTTATCGTTCCACTTAGAATCTGAAAAGAGTCAATACTGCTGATGGACACACCGTAATTTATGTATTTTATTAGAAATAATCGGTTAAATATGTAATTTACATTATAATGTTATGGTTTATTAAATAAATTAGATAATCGCGCAAGAAATAGAGAACACGTGACATACACGATATAAATATAATTATTATTACCTAGCTGTACATCGAAAACAGTCAATACAAATCTCATATAAGCGGCTTAAGTCCGATGTTATTATATACGTATAAGGTGAACCCATACTCACCAATTTACCATCGATTGCGCGCTAATTTATGCGAAACATGTTTTCTCCGAAATCCATAAATCATTTCTCTACCCCACCCCCACTCGAACCTCCAGCAGTATGTTTAAATAATGGTATACTACCTTGTGTATACGTACCTATAAATAATATCTTCCGCATTATATTCAGTGTGTGCGTGGCAGCGGCACGTCCGCAGAAAACAATTTTGAGGCAGGTTTTGGAAAAAAAAACGTATTAATACCGTCAGTAATGATTAATAAAAATGTAGCCATTGTATTATTTCGCTTAAAATTCGCATTCTTAACCAAACAAAATAGGCAGGAACCAATGATTAATCAATGATAGTACTCATAATAGTATCCATCTAAGACACACTTGAAACGTTTTCTCGTCATAACAAATCATTTATTTAAAACTTTCAACGGTTTCAATCCACTCTGCGCAGCAAGAAACCCAAAAACAATTGAGTTAGTATACGGAAGTTCCCTTTATTACAGAATCTCTTAAAATAATGGAGACAAGACTGAGGATTACATTGTTATACTAATTGTATTAATGTTAAGGTTAATTAATAACATCGGTGTAACTGAGTAAGAAATAGGTATCTATACCTACCGGTTAATAATCTCGAATAATATGTATCACCTGAAGCAAATTATTGTAGATTTAGTGAATAGAATAAAATAACATTTCATAACCTAATCATTAAGCGCGTAAATTGTGAATTTGAAAAAGTGATAAAGGTGTTAAATGAACAAATAAATGCAAATCATATTTTTATTTTAGGATTAAATAACAATTTTGTTCGAATTGCATTCACTTATACTTTTGTGCAGTGGCGTGACGAACCGTCATTTTTTGAGAAAATTATCTCAAGGAAAACTAGGTGGCTGGATGGGTGGGTGGGGGGTCGGGTTAGTAGGTGTACAGCTAGGCACTAGTTGAACTGTCACAAAATTAGATGAAAAACTACATGTATTAAAAATAAATTGCCTTCACATGACTTTTATTGAAGCCACCCCCCCTCATATTTATTGCATATATCCAAAATATCATATATTTTTTTTTGAGGAGGGGGGAGAATAGAGCTAAATATAAAAAATATTGATTCGATTCGTACAAATAGTGTACCCAATATTTTATTAGTATTTAAATATTTTAATATTTTAATAAATTTTATGTAACAGGGCAAATAATATTGATAAATATCTATAACCGTGAAAATAACTAAATTTTATATTTTCATGGTGTTAACAATATTTTAATTTGCACTTTGTCATCACAATCCCGAAAACAACCTCGTTTGTTACGTCTCGCGTGTGCCGTTTTTCGGCGACTGTTTTATAGTCACGCGAGTACAAAATCTTCAGGTGTCACATCCACTGTTGTGGATACGGAAAGTTCGTTGCCGTATAAAATATTACGGTAGCAAGTATAATACACGATAATATGTCGACAAAGGATCGTAGCCGGAGAAAATTTACACTATTGTATAATGCCTATAATGTTTCGACGAGGACAAGATAAACAACTATACGGAATCCCTCGAGTGGTAAGCGATCGCTATATAAAGTTTAACTGGGTTCCGAAGTAATTTTCGTCCGACATTCTATAATATTATTATAAATATCTATACATATAAACTAAACAAACAGGGTGTCTCGTGAAAATGTGATATATTCAATAATTATTGTTTTGTTCAATATGTTTAGGTTTTTATTTTTTTTTGTAATTATCAATGGCGCCTTACACTGTAGTTTCTTAATTTTATATTTTTTATATTGTTGTCAAAACGAGCTTAATAAAATCCATACGGGTCATTACTAATAAGGGGTCAATCTAACTTTTAATACTTCTATTTGCCTATAAAATAAATCTAATTCACAAGTTTGAACTCATTTAGTCCAGAGAGTCACCTGAAAAGTCTAAAAACAGCTGAAAAAAGTTAAATGTACAGAGCAATATTTTCTCTCTATTTTCGGATAAAATTCAGTAATGACTTTGATATGTATATAAATTTGAAGATGGTATTTACATTAAACGTATGCAATATATATTTACCATTTTGCTATAAATAATGTTGGACAGTCTCTGAGAAGTCCAAAGCTACTGGTAATGAAACTATCGAGTTTACAATATAAACTATTATATATGTAGTGTATTTGGCACGTTCAACGCTTTTTTAAAGGTAGGAAGAGTTAAAAAAAATATGTCATAAAACCATTCAAGTTAATTCACTTTATCTCAGCATATTGTCAAAGTAAAGAAGATCGAAATCGGAAGGATTTAGCCCTTAGAATCCCATTTTCAAAGTTTTAAATCCTACATCTTAGACATGTTCTAACAGATTATTTAGAATAATTTGTACGCTGAAAATAATAGATAAGTAAAGTTTAGGTTAAGTTAGATAATCGTTTATTTAATATTTGTTTTTGTTTTTTTTTTTTTTTTTTATGAAAACTTAAGTTATGAATATCTTAATTTAATCTTGATCTTTTTAAAATACCAAGAACTTCATAGTTAAGTATATGTGGATTATAAATTTCAGACAGAAATTGAAAATACATATTGGAAAAGTTATTCACGTAGAACAGAAAAACCAAACATATCAATCCGGGACAAAAGAAAATAAGATATATATATATATATATATACAATTTAAATATCTCGCACTATACCAATATCGTAGTCCTGTCATTTTGTTGTATGACCGGCGTCATTTCGAATAGGCTCTTTATGGAACATTTAAGTAAGCATGAATAATAATTGTGTTTCGTTAATATTTAGTATCATAAGAACGAACATAAAAAAGGCACATAAGGTTTTACAATTGTTTTAACCGTAAAATCACTTGTTGAAAACATTTGTCATTTATGTGAATCTAAAAGAAAAATACCGACATTTTTGTTTCATTAAATAATATTTTATAAATACTTGTTATAATTTGTTTTTAGGTAGCTCGGCGTAGTGCTCTTGTCGATAAATCAAAATAGAATAAATACAAGATAATTAAAAATAATAAGCAAAACACAACTTCTTTTTTTCTATTTGTATGTTTATAACTCAATTTTATTGTACATATATCACTTTATTTTAATGGCTATTTTTGGCTTTTTAGCCATGGTTATATGTCACCTATATAATTAATTATATGGTTACGATTTTCCTATTAAAAATAAATATTATTGAATATGTTCAACCATTAAGACATATCTTAGTGTAATACTAAGAGTCAACGCTGTAGAACGATAATACCCACTATGATTAATTACTATTGTGGACAAAGCAAATATTATAGGCCAAAGAAATATTTTACGATAGTGTTACCATCCATAAAAAAGCAGTCGACATTATTTATTGGACATTCTGATACCCGGGTACCTACAGTTTTCCGTGAGGAGAACTAAAAAATACAATTAACACTGTATAAAACGCTTTATTCGTCAAGGGTTAAGTTTTCACCGGTTTTCGCGAAGAACCGCGAGCCAATATTTTGGAAAATTAAATAGCAGGGTCAATACAGTGGCTAAAATTTGGCTTTGAACTTGTCCTGTCACGTCAAAAAAATTGGAAATAATGATAAATTGTTTGGGAGCGAAATAAAAAACATTACGAATTGATGTCGATTTTAAATTAATATATATATATATATATATATACAACCAATTCATAATTATTAATTATTATACAAACATTTTTAAAAGATTTACAAAGAATTTATATCGATCAATATTTCATGTAGGCTACGTCGACTCGTCTATATTGTTATGGTCATAACCTTATATAAAATTCATAACAAATACCGAACAATTCTAATCGCAAAATTGTTATTTGACTTAAAATTACCTACGTTATATAATTATACGTTCTAAATTAAATTTTGTCTTAATTTACCAAAATTAGTTAACTACATAACACGTAGAGTTGTTAATTTTGATACGGAAACTTTTCGTTGCATACCTAACTTATAAATTGCAATAGCTTAATCGTTTTACTGCTGTGCATATGTATATTATGTTAAGGAATTTAAACGCTAACCCTTTCAAATGTGTATTGTACTTTGAATTAGAATAAGTGAAATTAAATTGAACTGGGGTTGACTGAATAATAATAATTATATAACATTCGTAACAAATTATACGTTTGTATGACTGTCACGTTAAATATTTTAAAATTGCATTATTTAAAAAAAAAACACTAAGTATAATAATATTTAATACTTAACTCGATTTTTTTCTTTGTATGCAATTTAAATAAAAAACGATTTATTATTTGTATATTAGCCTGCATTAATAAACATTAGTAACATTTTAAAAATCGTATTTTAATAATATTATACACATTATTATACATTATTATATTATACGGCTATGATGGGACATAATATTTTCTACATTTTGTTGGACCAGTTGTCCTCTCGATAAAATACAATTTAAACGACGAAAAATAATATAATATATTTTTATTATATCCGTTTATTATTCGAAGTTATACCTACATTATATTTTTCAAGTTTATTTCGCTTTTCATTTCTCATCGCTTCTCTATTTTTCAAGGTGTTTCACACGATAATTTTAATTTTATTTGATACATGATATTATAAGTACCTAGCTACCAATTAAATTAATTTAAACTTGATACTATATTACACTTATAGTAGACTAGAAGATAAGTGCCAAAATTAACTAAGTATCATTATTATAAATCTTATTTATCTAAATAGAAGAGAACAGCACAATCCCTAACAATTATCTGCTTAAATAGTTAAGTAGAAACGAATTATTATCAGTAAATCGTGTTATTTACTCTCTTGCAATAGCAATCGTGGTTTTTAGTGTGGTTTTCTAACAACGCGACTTTATTCCAGTCCCATTATACGATATCGTATGTTTAATACCATCTCGGAACGTGTCAGCCGGTAGTTTCTTGAAGTGCAAAGAGTGGTATAACGACCCTCTCATTCAGTAATCATTATCGTTTCTTCGTTTACCTAAAAACGAGATTTTTTTTCCAATCATCAATTTCAGGGATAGTTTTGGGGTAACAATTTTGCTGTACATTTTATTTAATAATTGAAAAAAACCGGGAAAACAGAATACCTACGCAATAGGTTTAACGATTTATATTTCCTAATTTTATTTTCTAATAAAATAATTACAAAATATCATAATAAATAAAAAACTCTGTCATAAATAGTCAGAACTATCAGAATTTAAATTTATAGCTACTTGTTTGAAATTCTCGAGTAGTTTCTAGTTGCTATATTCGGTTTTATATGCATATAATTTATTTAGATTTTTAAAGATATTTAAAAGTTCTATACAAGAAGAATAATGTGTTGGAATTTCCGATTTAGATAGATTACCCCACCGAAAAATTCCCTCTAAACTGCAGAGACTGAGTTTGAAAAAAAGCAAGGTATATGACATTGTTAAGTTATAATCATACATTTCAAAAAAATACATACATTTTTTTGGTATCAAGCATCGATTGGCCGATAATTGTTGACAAAGAAGAAAAATTAAAAAAAATTATTATTTTTATTTACGTTTTTCATGTAAATGTCATTATTTCGACCAAAATTGGACATAAGTCCATTGAATTTTTTGTTTTTTATTTTTCTTCCATCAAAAGCGATTTGCATAAAAAAATCATTAAACAATTCACAAAGAACTAGAGTGTTTTTTTTTTATTTTATCAAAATTAAATGAAAATTTATTATTTTATGCTTTTTTCATGAATCAAATATTATTTGATATTATTTTTATATTATTGTGTGTTCGGATGAAACTATTAAAAAAAAAAATCTAAAATCTAAACATGCTCATTGCTTTTTTTAAGCGTTTAAATTTCATATGTCGATAAAGACCATGGCATTCCACGTATTGTTTTCTGATTTATATTGTGGAAAAAACTTTTTTGGCCCTATAAAAATGCTCATAAATTTGACACAAAAAAACCGGGACAATATTGTTATTTAATTTTATAATTACAAATGCAATTTTCAATTTAACTTTATCAACATATATTACTTAAACTAAATTTGCTTAGAATTGTTTTTGTTAGCAATGATTTATCCTTGCGCGTACAAATACAAATTAAATTACCATGTGTGCTCATAGTAAATATCCTACTTTCCCGACTACTCACCTCCAACAACAACCTAACCATGGGAGTCCATGATGGCCCATTATTCATTTAGTTTTTACATTTTAGATTTACATTTATTCGTCTAGGTACTTAGTAATTTTGTACCATGAACGCGCTTTTTATAATTCCGTCTATCGATATATTTTAAAAGGGGAACGCATCACTGGAATTATTTTATAAATAATAGTGTAGTTTGTAGCCAAGAGTCAACTTTGATATTGAAATTACTAGCAGGGTTAGTATAAATATGAACATATTATATATGTATTAAACGGAAAATCATCCCATTCCCCCTACTGTTTGCAATAAATCGTACAACGTGCAAATTTCGTTCCTATGCGTATAGATATTCTTTTTCGCTGGAACGTATTCCATCGTCCCATTTTAAAGTGATAATTTTACAGTAATGATATTAATATATTCTATGTATTTCACATATATCTGATTTATTCGATAATTTTAGTAACAACATTATTTAGTGGTCTATTTAGGTTTAAAAATACATTGGAATATTCCCAAATATATTCTGTATGGAATGCTATAGGTACTGTTCAGAAATATACTTTTTATATTTTTTTAAAGCAGTTAATACTGCTTCAGAGTATCTAGTTTTATTGTTTGGTATGTGTTCTCTTTATATTGTAATTATGAAATCTGTTTTTTTTTTCATTTATCTACAGTCCCATTCTATTCAGTGTACGTAGCTATTACTTTTTTTTGGCTATTTCACTTAATTTTCGTATGTCATTCTATTAAAACAATATGATTCGCGTATGCGAGCATCCAACGTTGTTGTCTCCCAATTGGATACCGTTATATTCTATCCCGATTTCCTTTACAAACTTTTCCATTGCTACATTTAACAGGATTGGTGACAGAGGGTCACCTTATCATAGTCCTGACTCAACTACATTTCCAATACACATTTAGTTACCAACTTTTACATTTGTCTCCGCATTCATAAAATCGTATCTGTTTTAAAATATTTAAAATGCCATATAGTAATATGCAGTTATATCTTTAATTAAACCGCAAATTTCCGGAAAATCAAAAAATGACTTCCCAAAAGTTCCACCCCAAGAAAATTTCCTTTTAGAATTTCGTATACATCGGAACAAGATTTCTGGTAGAATTTGTGTACACAGTTTAAACAAAAAATAAACACCTTTGTAAAACCAATATATTCATCGCTACACTCAGAATCTGAAATTATACTTTATAAGTAGGTATATATATATATACCTAATCAATGCAGCTACACAGAAGTTTTGCACTACTGAACAATTTTTAAAAAATGACAACTACATAATATACTGTCCTCTATGGACCCCTCTTTTTGTTTATAATCTAAATTATTAGTTTTTTTTCAGATCCTCACCCATAGGGTCTGGATTCAAAAATACAATTATATAAAAAATAGTTTGAAAATTAATTATAATAAACCCCCTCCTCTAAATAAACACACTGATGACTAACATAATATTAGAACAGTAAAATCCCGGAAAGGTTATAGGTATTTAAAAACAATCATGACGTTTAAATATAAAAACTACATGCCATTTTTCCTATGATTATATTTTGTTTTTGTTCTCTTGATGAAAGTTTATGTAACTATAATTGTTACAGTTATTGTTGTTGTAGTTTTATTTTAATTAATATTTCATGTCGGCCAGTAAAATAATAATTTATTTTTTTTATTTTATTGAAACATTTTTTTAATAAATTGTATATTAATTAATACATGTATATATGTGTATGTTACCGAAAATGTTGATAATCGGGAAGACAATTCCTAGGTAATGAGATCAATTCCTAATACGTTTAGGAAATGATATAATTTCGTAACGATAGTAGGTAGTGATATACATATTCACAGTAAAATAACATATTAATTTTATATTTAAATAAATAGTTTATATTTATATTTTTATACTTTAAATTCTGAGTGGAGCAAAGAAGCTTATGTTTTTACAAAGATGTTTATTTTTTTTTATTTTCTGGATAACTTACTTACCAGATCTTGTAATGAATTATAAGAGTAAGACGGAATTTCAAAAAATCTTCAATAACTTTTTTCATATTTCTAAAAACTGCGGAGAAAATAAAATCTCCACAAAATAACATGTGTTTTTAGGCTATGTCGACATTTTCTACATCTCCAACAAAAAATGGCATGCATCGAAAACGAAAATAAATCGGTTTAAAAAAATAAAATAATCGATTTAACCAATATAATCTGGGATTCTATGGACGATTATGTGGATTTTTATCAAATATCAATTACAATATTATTAATTATGATGATCGAAATGAGGTTTTATGATAAAATAATTGAAAAAATAGCGACGCTGTAATTTAAAAATTGAATTTAAAAAAACAATAGTCTTGTTATTAAATTTAATTATGTATTTCAAATAGTTTGAAATTTTCTTCCACAATTTTTGGAAGTCTGAAAAAAAAATACAATACATTTCTTGAAATTCCATATTATTTTAATGCACAAATCCAAGTGCTCGGTGGCAAAATATTAATATAAAATGCCCAAATTTGGACATGTATTTTCTTTTTCAAAATTTCGAAAAGATTTCGGGAGAGGCACAATTTCTTTATTCGCCCTGAAACGTATCATAACGTATCGAAAAATATTATAAAAGTATCTACCTAATGATATTAGGATTATATTTTATTGAATAATTAATTTTATTATTTGGAGTGTTTATGCAATTTTAATCGTGATATTATAATAAATAACACTATTAAACTAATACGTCATAATATATGTAGCAGACAATTATCGGTTATTTTCATGATTGATGTTTATTTGGACTGGTTTCACTGGAGACATCAATAATATTTTAGAGTGTTTACCGGTCTTTGCTTCAAATTTCGGACTGTACAATACAGGAAAGTACTCTCGCCTAATCTGGCCGTTACGTTCGATATTGCTGGACCGTCGAAATCCGGAGGCGATACCGGCTGTAAGGCTTTTGTGGAGTTTCTCCGCCTAGTATGTGGCGGTATCTTAGTTTTTGGCACTGTAGATGTCGTTGGCTGCACTAGTTCGGGATCCAACACGGTTTCTGCAATGAAACAAATTTCAATATTATATAGAAGTTTCCTGAACATATCGTTGAATTCGACAATGAACGTAGACATAACAATTCTACACAAATTTCATAATATTATTTTAGGTAATGCAAATTTGTGTAACGTTATACAAAATATAACATATGTTATAGACACAGAAAAAAAAAAAGGTAAGATGTTATACAGAACCTGCACACTATACTATTTAATAAATTTGTTTGAACAATTTTTTTTCCGATTCGAATTACTTTTGTATAATCGTGTATAGATTTTTACGTCAGGTACTTATAATTAATTACCTAAAGACCTCAATATTATAATATGATACGACATAAGAGTATATGACAACTTTCCGTATTTAAAATCTTGAATACATATTCATAATTTTTATTTTTTTTTTTTTTTAATAAAATGTAATATATAAATTATGCTTTGTAAATAAAAGTTATTAAATTAAATTCGTAGAATATTTCGACAATATTTTCAGAAGTAAAGTTTACGACGGTAAACGCCCGGGTTAACATATGAAAGGAAAAACTCAAAAGAAAAAATGTCTATGGAAAATCACAGTGTCTACGTTTTGCTGTAATACAAAAACAACCCGTCGGAATCATAATGTAAAATGTCAATTGAACTTTTAAATTTCGCAGCTGATTTTATTTTTAACTATGAATATAAATAATTTAACGTTACTTTTACTTTTTGAACTTGTGAATTAAATCGGGTAAAAAAAAATGTTATGCAAATCCCTTTCAGAATTCAATAGTAATAATTATAATTCATTAAAAAAAAATTTGAATACTTTTTTTTAATTTTATTTGATCCGATCTGACGATTATTTTGAATAACTGTACAAAGTAAACGTTTTGTACCATATTACTCGTATAATATCATGTCGACATTATTATTATTGTATTTTGTGTTGTCTTAATTGCTATAGAAACAAATATGTATATATTTATTCGAAATAAAGACAGTAAAAATATTTATGAAAAAGGTTGATACTGGGGAGGGGTGTAGCCACTATAGTTGTAGGTGAAAATTTGAAAAGGCAGTACACAAATAAGTTATCTTATTTTTATTT
This sequence comes from Cinara cedri, assembly GCA_902439185.1. Lineage (NCBI taxonomy): Eukaryota > Metazoa > Arthropoda > Insecta > Hemiptera > Aphididae > Cinara > Cinara cedri. The sequence goes on along the minus strand of CABPRJ010000954.1, from coordinate 60,494 downwards.
GTACGCAACAATAAACGATTACTTACGAAAAACGAGCGAAGTTCGAATCGTATTTTTAAATGCCGTAATTTTCACGATTTTTGACAAAATCTTTGATCTTAAAACGCTTATGAAAAAAAAAAAAAACTTATACATGAAACTAAAATTTGTTTTTTAAAACACTAAGTACAACTTATATCTAGTATATCTTGTGTTTAATTTTCAAGTATTTCTGTTTGGTCCAACAGTTTAATTCAAAGATTACTTACCGAATGAAAATTATACAAGAAACCAAATACCGTATACTTTAGCATATTTCCTACGTTTTTTTAAGCAAATATGTTATTCTTGATATTTTTCCAATGATTTTTTATAGAAAAATAAAATCTTTAACATTTTAAACAATGAAATAGTTGTACAGTAATTGTAAAATACGTATTTTTCGTCTTTTTTGGTTTTTTCCGACTATAATAAAAACTACTTCAGATATCAAAAAACGACTTTCTTTCTCAGTGGCTAGGCATTAAACGAAACGAAACCGAGTACTTTTAGAACATTAGAACATTCCAAACAACGGGTGAAAGAAACTATTAGAACGATATATCAAGCTGACCGGTTCGTCCGGTAATGCATCACCGGGCTGTGAAATGATTATTAGACATAGTAGCCCGGAACACTAGGCTCACTTTTCTTATATTAATTATTATTATGCAACACAAAATTATAACATTTGTTATTTTAATAAAAATTAAATACATTTTTTTAAAAAAATATTTTTATTTTTTCCATAGGTGCGATAAATCATTAAACTTATTCTTTATTAGAGATCATTACTTCTGAAAATTACTGCCACGACTTGTATATAACATAGAAAAATATAAAAACTAATTATTAATAACTAACTGTATATGTTAACTGTTTTCTTCATTCAGCTTAGAAAATCCATACATTTGTCCAGTCAACCTTAGTTTTTTGTTGTAACATAAACAAAACAGATGCATATTTTATTTTTTATTTAGATTAATGAAAATTTTGTAATCTTAAATCTTCGTTTACATATATTTTCATAATTTAAATCCCAAACCTGGACTAATAACGTAACTATTATATTGCAATATTATCTTCCATTTTTGGTATAAAGCAGAGAATGACAGTGTGTTTTTGTTTTAATAATATGTGTTTTTCTTTCTCTATCAGCAAAAATGTACATTTAGAATGAAATGTGCTTCAATTTGTCAACGTGGCATATTTCGAATTTATAAATTGAATAAATAATGATGTATGTACCTATGCGGTTATTTCTGAAAATCTTGAATATGTTTTCATTTTTTTCTAAGGTTTTAAAAAACTGCTACCCATATTGGCAAACCATTGTAAAAGGAGCGTCGCTTCCTCTCCTAAATGTAAGCCAATGGCCATAATTATTTCTAATTTTTAAATACGGAAACCTGATCGTATAATGATTGTAAATTATACTGATTATAATACTTCATTGTTTATACAGACCGAATAAAAGGTGATATTTTAATAATCTATGTTCACCCTATTTACTCTTTACAATACACATGGGTTACACATTAATATCCGCACTTGAAATTCGTTAAGTTTCTATTGATTTTGTATTAATTAAAATAGAATTACAGGTACGAAAAAATAAAAATTGAAGTGGATGTTATTTACAATAATGTCCACTTTAGTTTAGTGTAGTACGTATAATGGTACACATTTAACGTTAGTTCATGTGAAATATCTTAATGAAGTAAATACTCATATCGAGTATGTTCATTGTAGAACTTTGGAATCTCGATTCATAGTATTGTGTAAAAATAATGGTTTAAATATTTTGATTATAAATTTGGTTTGATTTCAAAATGTAAAATTCTGCGTACATACTTGTACGCCATGGAAACACTGTATTTTATGTGCTTACAGCTAAATTATTTATTTTAACTGCACAAAAATGTACTTCTATACATCTACATACCTGTGTATTGTCTTAAAATATAAAAAAACCATATTAGGGTGCCATACTACTATTACTCGGTTATAAAGGTTTTAAACTGTGATTTAATATACCTATCATATAAATCGTTCGAATGGTATTCATCTACCTATGCAATGCCGATACGATTGTCAAAAATAAAATTAATGAGACTAATAATTATGTAGTTTTTATATGGATAGTTGACTTAAGCTAACGCCTTAAACAATGTTCGTGAATTTTACAAACAGTTTAAAATAATACAAATATACAATGTTTTAGATTCGGAGCGTAGCGGATCGCCCAAGTAGTTTTCATAATAATTAGGAAAGCCGGAAAAAGATGAAAAATAAAACACAAACAAATTTACAGCGTACGATTCCTTTATTTTAAATCTGTACGGCATGGTTTCTACCAATAATATTGCTCCACATGCTCCAATAGAAAATGAAAAATGATAAAAACCTGTTTATTGAACTTTTAATCTAGTTGGTAAGTAATTAATTGTTTTTTTGATTTTCCATGAAGTTTTTGAATAAATGAGCAAACCGGGAAAAACGTAAAGAGAACTTTGTACTATGTTAGTAAAATTATTTGACTCAATAAAAGTACTTACAAATTTAACAGCAGATTCATTATAAGTCGTACTCAAAAATAAAAAAAAACAATCGAGTTGTAATGTAATATTTCTTTTATAAAATTAAATTTTGACGAATATCGTGAACATTACGACCTTTAAAAACATGTATAAGCAAGCTTTGCTTCGAATCGTTTTTTGTTAGCAACGGTTTATCGTTGGTTACGATTATAAACAATAGAATAAATAAAAATAACAACAAAATAATACAATTTATAACGCGATTGAGTATTTATTTGTAAAACATGGTTACGAGATACAACGCTTTCCAAATCTATGATTACGACAATGTTTATTTTTCCAATAGATACCGAAATATATTTTTATAATTTTCAATCGTATGATTTTTTTATTGTATAGCGTTTTATCATTCGACCGTCAAATAGTCAACAATCACTTCCAAAAATGTCGTCTCCTTTCTTGGGTCATGTAAGTACAACACGTATAATATATTCTCGTTTCTATTCTGCAATAAAGTATTTCACGTAGTAAAAATAAAATAAAGGTCCAACAATATTTTAATATTTTTAATTTGTATTTTATAACATCGGCTAAAGAAAATAACGAAAAAGATAATTAAATTACGAATAAGTAGGTGACTAGGTACTATAATTTTGATTTACTCTGTAAAATAGTACCCATTTTTGAAGACTAAGAAAAACTATATAATTAAACTTTGGAATAAATCATCAACGTCTAATGAAAACTTATAATCTTGATAATTGTAATTGTGTAATTGTATTTTAATTTTAATTGAAACTTATAAAATTATAATCATATAGCCAAACTAAGATAATTAAATCAAATTCAAATTATTGTATTTCTTAGGTAATAATAAAATGGTTTGGAAGAGTCCGGAATCAGGTAGGTATTATGTACTTGAAAGGTTTTGTTTTGTTTTTTTCGTAAAACGTATACATTAATATAAATTAATATAAAACTTACAATTTGATTCGTTACTTTGTTGAAAACACGTTAAAAATCATCCGAAAAATTTACCAAGCTCACGCCTCTAATGATTACCTACATTATATACCTATATTATATTTAGGAGTATTGATTTTTACAAGTTTACACATTTAAACTTTTCCTTTTCACAAGTTTTCTATATCACCTATTACTAAGGATGCAATCCTTTTTTTTGATATTCGAAAGCTTTTAGAGGAATAGAAAAATTAAAACTAAAAAGAATTCTATAGGTAGCATCGCATTATCTCTATTTACAATATTATTATCAATATGAATGTATGTTCGGATATATGGATTATGTATGTATTAGCTATTATTACCTTTCGTCTAAACTGCTGAACGGACTGAAGAGAAACTTTGTATAGACATATTTCTAGATCAGGAATAACATAATATAAGCTATTTTGCATCCCGATATTAAAGCCCTTAAATGAGAATAGAAGGGTACACTAAATAATTGTCATTTTCAGTACAAAAATCGAATTATTTTTGTTGATTCACGGGTTACCTTGACGATACGAATTAAAAAAACCGTTATTAATAACTAAATTGGTTGTCACAGAAATACCACCCAAAAAATACTAGGCAACGACGATTAACTATGATAGGTACTCGATGGAATCGGAAAAACATGGTTTTATTTTTTTTTTACTTTTTTGTTCATTCAATATTTACACGGGAAAAGCTAGTATAAAAATAATAACAATGATAATATGACTTAAGTTAAAATAATGCATAATTAAATTATGTAATTTTTATTTTTATACTATTGTTGAAAACAGTTTCACAAAATTCATTTAGTGTTCAAACCATTTCTTTACTAACAATTTAAAATCCACAAATTATTGTTGACAATGTTTTTAACAGATTCGGAGATTGTCAAATGGACTTAAACCAGTTATTGGATAGCTGACATAATATTTTACGGTATTAATTTTGGTAAACATTAGATTTTCAAACTACAAATGATTGGTTGTATTAATGTTTGTGTAGTATAATTTTTGTACAATTAATATTCCAACAAGTTGGATTTGAACGAGTTACGGTTTGACGTCCTTCCCAACCAAAGACGACTGCTCGGTCACATAAGTAGTCACGGATGATTTCCAACAGGTACCTTAGAACTCTTTTACTGCACAATGCTACTTCGATTTTTCTCCACCTTGCCGAATTCAGCTATATCTAGCACCGTGACCGCACAGAGCCTCCTTCAACGTACCGGTCCATCTGCTGCTTGCTTTACAATGTCCGAGACCTTTGTGATAGTGACAATAATTGTAGATCGACCTTTCCTGAATCCATACTGCCGTACACTTAGGACACTAATATTCTCTAGATGTGCCATCAGTCGTCCCTTAATGATGCGCTTGAATAGATTATTATTTAGTATTGTTTTTAATATTATTGTATTTTATTATTATTATACATTTTTAGTATCATTCTTAAAAGGACGCTATCACGTGCTATTTCATTTTAAAAACAAGGATAATAATATGTCAATTCTTCAATCGTATAAATTGTTTAAAGAACATGGGTTGTACAAAATGCATCCAAACATAAATATCGAAATTCGTAATTATGTTTGTACATATACTGTCAATTGTTTTACATAACGTTAATTTTCATGTTAACAACAAACCCGTGGTCATAGATAAATCAAGAAAGATTAAACAGTACGGCTACTTTAACAATTGAGTCAAGTATTTTTGTTTCTTTGAATGTTCGTATATTATAAAATTATTTTCAAATCAATAAGCCAACTTCTAAATCTAAAATAGATGAATATTAATAATTGTCACATAAAATTATTTATTACAACACCCGTTTTGTATGCCTATTATTATAAAAATAATGTACGGGGTTTCTATCTTATTAATTTGGACGGGAATTTTTTGTGCAGAGCTAATGTTTTTATATTATAACAAATATTATTATGTATTACTTAATCTTCCAAACATTGGTTTTAATTTTGTTTTATTAATGGTAGTTCATAATTCATAATTTTTATCATCGTGGGTCTTCATTAAAATTTGGTGAACATCAGTTTTAATTTTTCCAAAGTAGACAAAAAATAGTCTAAAATTTTAAATGGATTTAGGTACTATTATATTATTTAATACCTAGATTATTTTGGTAGGGGTATTAAAAATCGTTTACCTGTTATAAGGATAGCAATAAGGCTATAGCCGTAAAAATATTAAATCCGCTATTGCCTACACGTTAATAAATATAAGCAGCGGGCTTATAGAATAGTGCAATATTATTTTTTCGGGAAATTATCGTACTGCATCTGACAATAATCGTGAAAGCTGGGCTTACAGGACCACTATACACTATCCGCCCGATGGTTTGTATATTCTAATATTATTATCATTACGCGACTATTTTTTTGTTGAGAACTACTCCTATTGTTTGTATACATGGTTATGCTATATGCAGTATCCTTTTCGTTGATCCCTTTTCGAAGAAAAGGTTGGTTGTTTTTTATATACTTTTGCGTTTGTTAACTGTAGGACGTTAAATATCTGCTTTAGAAGGCTTAAATGCCGATAATATTCATTCATTTTCTGAAAATAGGTGTATATAATTTAATACCATTCAACCAAAACCTCAAAGCCAAGTAAATCATCCATTGAGCATACAAAACAATACAATACTCATTTAATAAATATAAACGGTGGGCAAGTTAGGTAATGAAAACAATTTATTAGTCTCAGTTGACTACTATATAACAGTTTAAACTGTTATATTTTTATTTTTTCTATTAAAAATCCACATTGAAAGCACCTATTCAATATTAATGACCTAACAGTTTTACAATTACATTTTTTATACCAGTGTTATATAACTGTTTAACTATAATAATATAATATTATTTCAATAATTACACAGAATGCAATAAATAACGTATTTTTAACATTAATATTATAATATCAAATTGCTTATGTAAATTTATTTATTTATTTTTGTTTATTCGGGGGTTACCTTGGTGATAAGAATGATAATTTGGTTGTCACGGACAATAATAATACTATTGTTATTATTCATACTATTATCCAACATTAGCAAAGCACTGTCAGGCCAGCTATAATTATAACAATACTAATATAATAAATTTGTAGGCAATCAAATGCTTGGTCGAGGTAATTTCGCGAACTACTCATCCAATCTTCGTGTCATACGGTTATTATTTTTTTTTTTTATATGATAGTGTATATTGCGGAGAAAGTCTTTAGCTATTGAAATTCACCCCCCATTGAAAGCCATCCACCGAAATTCGGTTTAAGGTATTTTTGCACGGAAAATATACATTATGTGACATTTTTTGAGGCACAATTTTAGACCGTGTAATGCCGGCGTAGGACAGCTAGTTTATTAAATTTGAATAGCAAAATCATTTCAAAATTTATATCCGTCATTTCCCCCTTCTTTTTGTATTATGTAGGTATACGACAAGGGCGTGCACCAATGCAGTAAAAAAAAAACCCGCTGTGTTTCACTGCATGACTACTGCAATAACCTGGCAGTCCATTTCGAACTGCTTCGGTATACGTCCGGCTTAAACTTAAAATAGTTAATTTAATGAGTTTACAATACAAATAATTAACTTGTTAGTTTAAAAGTTAAAAATAAATTGTTTACCACATAATGATAACCTTTGAGTGTAGATAGGTATAAACAAATAATTTGTGAAGGACTGGGCAAGTCACAATGATTAACTTTAATTCTGTTAGATTAAATTGATTGAAGTTAACGAGTGAACTCATTAAAATTGTATTCTACTATATTAACTTAGTTCAGTCAAACGGAAATTAATGTGAACAATTAAAATACTAGGGGACCACGTAATCACGTGGAATAGGTATACATTTATACGGAGGTGTTCAAATAAAGTATACACAATACAAATTTAATATATAGTATTAAAATAAAAGAAATATTATTTAACTTAACGTTATAATCCAAAATTAACTATTTATTTTATCAAATCAATTTAAAACAAACATTGATTTTAAAGTTAAAATTTCAATTAAATGTTAACATTAATTTAACTTTTAATTTTTTTTTTAACATGAATCTATAAAAATAAATTGTAATTTCTTTGTTTGTAAAACAGACGAGCAATAGATTTGGCATAATATATAGGTAATAGTTTAACAGCATCCCATTATTATATACACATTTACAATCATCAGTCAAGGGCTTAGGTATTACCTACATACGTGTTATTATTTCCTGGTTTGACGATCATGCGTACCACCAGCGCTGATATATAATTATTTCCCTCAACATTTTTTAAAAATACATCTTAACTAACCGAGTTTGTGTGCATTTCAATTTTAGAAAAATCAAAATATTTGCCTTTGCTTTTCGTTATTTTAGTTAAATAATAATATTTATCTACATTTTTAACAAATTCGCACACACAGTAATTATATACGCTTGAGTGGTACCAATAGCAGTTGAATTATTTTTGGATGTTTATAAAATTCAAATTAATTTTCAGAAAGGTGTTTGGGATGATAATTTATGAAATGTTTAAAGAAGGTGCACGACGTACGCGTATTAAAAATGATAAGAAAATGTCTGGAATTGCAAAAACACAATTTTTCATTTATTTTATCGTTTTGTATAAATAAACAATATTATTTTTTCCATATTTCTATACGAGTCTCTAAATAGTATTTAATAAATATTTTCATTATTAAAACAGTTATTAAATGTATTTGTTTTTTTTTTTTTTTTGATATTTATTTACTCGTATTTTCAAGATTTCATTATAATAAGTTTAATATTTTCCATGCTATGCCGATTAATGTGTATGTAAGACGTATAATATTATAACTTATAAATAAATATTTGTTTTATTATTAACCAAGTATATAAGCGCTCTATTTGTTATACTTTATTTGTCTTCTTCTTTACCATCATGGAAATGTAATTACATTTTATTATTATTATTTTTTAGTTATCAAGATTCCGTTAAATTTGCTCGCGAATACTGGGCGGGCACAATATTTTATTACAGATTTTGGCTAAAGGCCATTATTTACTTTATCGCATATAGTATTATATGTTCTACGCTATTACAGTTACCAGCCAAGTAGGTATAACGTTATGTTTGATAAAATTAATAAAACAAATCATCGCATTTTACAATAAAAATGTTTAAAAATTGCCAACACTAATATTGACCATACAACAAAACAATATATTTGCAATAATCTCAATTGTAATGAAATATTAGAATTTAAATGTAAAACTATACATTTTTTCTAAGAAAATCCTGAAATTGTACCATCCAGTCGTGTCATAAAAATATAATACAAGCACCTACCTAATGGGGGAGGGGGTTTTATTTGTGAATAAAAAATAATAAATTTCTCAGGTTAATTATATTATTTTTACAATTGGTTTTTTTTTTCATTTATAATTTATTAACAAAAAACGTTAAAAAAAATCTCCATAAACATTATATTTATATTGTAGTTTTTATAATTCGTTATGTTTGATTATATGTGTAATAATGTTTATTATAAGGAAACTTAAAGAATCGTTTATAAAAAGTGTTATATTATTAATGTGGAAATAAAGAAAACACAAATCGCCATTAAACTATGAAATAGTCCTCTATAGTTACCTATCTAAGTATAAGTAATTATTTCTAAATTCAAATTTCGTTAAATTTTATTCAGAAAAATACAATTATATTATTGATACATATAGTTATAGGTTTTTTTGATATACGAATATTACCATATACTCCTAAACTACCTAAACTACCTAAACGTATAGCTAAATTTTCTTAAATTGAAACCTATCTGAACCAATATTATCATAATATCATTACTCATAAAGGAGATTTGATATATACATAAAGATTTAATAAACTTTATTAACTAAAATTTATTAATAATAATTATAATCACTAACATCACTTTTTTTTGATTTTAATGAAAATTTGAAGGCAGATTGAATTAATACAAAATCACAAAAATATGTAAATTAAACATTGACTATTTTTTTAGTCTAAATACACGTTAAACTATATGACATTATTTCCAACATTAAATACCTCACTCCTTATCAAAATCCTAAATACTAATTTATCTTTTATCAATAAAAAACAACTAATCATTTTTTTTCCTTTTATTTACAATATAAGAATAGGTATATTCTTTATACATACGAATACCACATACATATACTTACATTACATGGACGTTCTTAACAGAAATTTAAAACGATCAATTATACAAACTGACTCGATGAATTCAAAATAAACTGTTTGACTGTTTGTTAAATTAGTTTATTTTCAAGAGTTTTTTTATAAATTATGTACAGGCAATAGGTATACATTTAATTCCATGAAAGGTTTTTAAATTAAAATACAGTCCAATTTGGTTTGCAAATTTCTGCACTCGCCTCGAAAAATATTTTAGACTACTCTTTATAGTGAAATCTCTTAAATGCTGTTTTAATTGAAAACCATTTCAAAATGAATTGTAAAATATATATTTTATGCTGTTATAAATTATTATTTTATTGGACTCCGCGAAAGAAAATTTGTAAAAATATAGAATTGAAATGAATTTAATATGATATTTAGACAATTAGTTTACATAACATGCAAAACTACCATATGTAATTATCTAAATTATTACAAACAATTTTAACGTTTTCAAGTGGATGCAGTTCCCTGAATAATTACATAATTATAATTGTAATTGTAATCATAGTCTTTGTTTGAACATCGTTTTTAATTTTGTTTTAAAAGTGATTAGTAAAGTTATATTAATCGTATTTAATATTTCATATTTAGTTTCGTTAGAATTTATACACCAACCTAATAGTTCCTGTATAATATAGTTCATTATATTTTAGGTTTGTAAATTGTGCAGAAATCGCAGAGATTTATTATTATAACCCATTGCAATATCCAATATAGGTACGAATAATCGAATAATTAAAATTTATTCGTGATTGCATTGCCACCGATCGGATGGCGTTACCAAAATTCGAATTATTTTGCCTGCTGTGTGATAGGTGGCGTACATACATATTACTGTTACGTATTATTGCTATGGGATTTGTCGAGAACCAATGCGTGACCAGATATGTATGTATAGGAATATTATTAACGGGAATAGTAATACCAATAATATAAAGGTCGGTTTCTTCTCTAATGGAATTCGATATTGAACACGTACGTCTAACGTTTCTATCATCGTTGAGGAGCGGAAAAAATCTGAAACACGTTAAGTGTTTTTTATTTTTTTTTTTTTTTTTTTTTTTTAATGTTTTGCTCTCTCGGATTATACTTGCTCACTTGTTGCCTCTCTGGAGGGTCGGGATTTCGCGTAAAATATATATTCTTTGTATTGGTATGAGAAAAAATATATATATGGACGGATAGCTGAGCGTGTTTACGGGTAGGTAGTGCGGTGGCGAACTTTGTGTATTCGCAAAGCATCGGCAGAAAAATGAAATTGGCGAAAGATCCGCGGCCACGGTAATTGAAACACGAACAAATATGTGTACGATTATTGTTCGCGAACGGATTCCCGCGACGGGTTAAAAATTACCTATTGAACAAGCACTTGTATGTGTTGCGGCGTGTGTGCGTCCTTTTGCCGGCCCGCTCTCTCGGAGGGATTCGAATTTGCATAACGTTAGTTGCTATTGTAATCGATGTGTATTATATGGTAAAATTCGATATAACCGCGTTTCCTTTTCGGAATTATTATTATTATAGCAGACGAACGAAAATCCGATAAAATACGCAACCAGAACGCGGCTGTTTGCCGCAGATTGCGCCAAAAACACAGATCTCTATTCACTAAATTATTATTATTATTACTATTATTACTATATAATATTTGTAGAGGTATATAGCCGTGATTCATTCGGAAAATCCGCAATGCAGTCGGATGAATGTGGGTTCATTATGAGACATTTAGATTTTGACAATACGTTGTTTTCGTACGAATATACACGGCGGGGCTATGTCATTATTCCGTGTTAGCGGCACCACCTATATAGGTATGTATATTGAATGTTTTGTTAACAATTATAATGGGACTTTCGCGCAGGTAAATAAGTTAAATAAATAAACGGTAAAAAAAAAAAAAAATAATTATACAATAAAACAAATTTGTATACTGTAATGAAAGTTAAATAAATAAACGGTAAAAAAAAAAAAAAAACCCCGATGATTCAATAATATTTACTAGTGAGTCTCGAGTACGGATGTGAAGCATTAAATAAAAACCGATGATTCATTAATATTTACTAGTAAGCCGCGAGTATGTATGTAAAGCATTAAAAAAAAAAACAAAAAACAAAAGAAAATGCAAACGGATTTCCGTCGCATACTTATTGTCGTGACGCAAATCTAGTCCGAAAATGGCGTGCTATATTTGTCAATTAACGAAGCGGGCAACTTTATCTTTAAATTGGTATCTACCTCGTTAGTCGACTTTCGTTTTGTGTAGACGGAGCAAAAGAATATTTAACGAAAAACGCCTTCGAGAAATGTTTACAATTATAAATAATTGCTACTCGCACAATTGCATGATTATGTATTTTACGCCAATCGTTGGTATGTGAGCAAATCAGTCAAAGGTGGAGTACTGGTACTGGAGTAAGGTTCGTGTTATTAACTTATTTGATACGAAATTCGAAAATTGTATCCTTTTAGCAATTATGAACAACAAGAAAAACTATTGTGAGTCATTTATCAAATTTTCGAACTTTCAGTTAACGTAACTCAAACGAGCCAAAATATTTTGAAACTGATGGCATTTCTTAAGAACATAATAATAATAATGTTCTATAAATATAATAATATGATTAGGTCTTAACAGTTATTTCTCACTGAATTAAAACCAAAAAAATCAAAATAAATTATGTTAGAAAAAAAATCACACAATTATTTCATTACAATTTAAAAGCTGTTCTATAAGATAATGGATACGGGTGCAGCCACTGTTATAAATAATTTAATGTACAACTGTAAAGAACGATGACCCGTTGCTAACGAAAACGCGATTCTAAGCGGAGTTCAGTTTATAACGATGTTTTGTTAGCAATATATATGTTTTATTATGGTAACATAATTAAATAGGCATTTTCTATTTTCTTCTATAATACTCGTTTAATACTACACCGACTTTCCTATTTTTCTACGTTTTTCCCGATTTTCCCATGTTTTCCTGGTTTTTCACATTAGTTGGAAAACTCTTGGGAAAATCGAAAAATAACTTGTATTACCCCAAGACAATTTCCTTTCAGAAAAAATATTACACTTAAAAATCGAAGTAAGTAATTTCTGGTAGAAAAAATGAGCATAAAGAAAAAAAAAAAGCTGATACTGGGGACGGGTGCAGTCACTGTTGTTGGTGGGAAGTTTAGAAGGTAAGTTACATAAAGTTATTTCATTTATATCTGTATGCTACGATAAACCATTGCTGACGAAGGACGATTCCGAATGCAGTTTGGTAATCTATAATTTGAAGTGCCATTATTTTTTAATTATTCGCCAAAACACAACTTTACTATTGAAATAAGTGCTGTTATCATTTTTATCAACAACAGTATAACTGGCAGAAAATTTCCTTGATTATAAACTTACTGGCAAATATAGTTGTAATTATCAATATTTTGTCAAATTTTAAATATGCAGTATGCACTGGTGTAATTTAAACAACGAAATGTAAGCATTCTCTCCATTTATTAAGTTATTACAAATATTTTTAATTATTTTACAACAACTTCGTCTTCTTTTGGTTTTTCCTAATCATTATAAAATTAAAAAATAACTTGCACCACAAAAAACAAAACGTACAATGAAACCAAAAAGCTCATTTTTTGATCGAAGCATTTTTCTTAATAATAAACGTTTTCCGTATTAATGTAAAATAATGATATCATGAAATTGTATGTTTTCCCCACGTTTTTTCCAGACTATTATGAAAACTCATTCAAAAAATTAAAAATTAGTAAAAAAATTAACTGCATAATTAAAAAAAAAAAATAAGAGTTCAACAAAAAAGGTCTCTTGTCGTTTTTCAATTGGAGCAATATTTGTGCTAGAAAACGTAGTAGATACTTATTTAAAACAACGAAATCGTAAAAAATCGTATTTTTTTCTCCGGTTAATCGTTTTTATTTTAAATACGGTTTCGAAAATGAAATAATGACTTGCAAATTTACCAAGTAGATAAAATTTACTTTTTGAAAAGGTGCTACACTTATACATCGGAGCAAGTTTTCTAGGAAAAAAGTGGTCTATGGTATAAAACAAAATTAAGTACCATTGTAAAAAAATTAAAATAAAGGAAAAAAGTTCGCCCGATGATTTTTGAAATTTGAATACATTTAGGTAAGTCCATTATTAGTACATATTATTACCAAGTTTTAAGTCTTTACGTGTATTTATAACAAAATCGCAGCAAAAAAACTCCTGAAAATTAAAATTCCTTAAAAGCTCAAAAATGGCTAAAATGTTTTAGCAATGATACCGTAAAAAAGTAGATCAAAAGGTTACAAAAAGGTTTCTTGTGATTTTTCAATTAAATCATTTTTTCTGGTAGAAAACGTCGTCCGTATTTTATAAAATAATGAAATCGTGAAATTGTATGTTTTTCTACGTTTTTTCCTATTAAGTGCTTTTATTTCCTTTATTTCCTCTCCGTTTCCATCCCCGTCACTATCAAATTGTACCTAAACAATTTATTTTTTAAAAGCAGATTTCCTCGCCTATGACAGCCAAATGAACTCACAATGACAGTTTTTTTCTCTATGTCACCAAGGTAACTCATAAATTAACCGAAGGAAAATACAATTTTTATTCCATAGTTACTAAAACCAAGTGAATCATTAATGGCTAATTTTCCTTTCCATTTTGCCATTTATGTATTCTATTTATTTTGTGGGATTAAAAACATGAACCACTCACTATTCTCGCTCGTGTTCATATTCCCACTTTACATTTTAATATTTAAATAATATATTTTAGAATTCGAGCAGAGAGAAGAATGCTTTTGTATTGCTATGATGTGTTTTTGTATCTATATTTTTTTTTTCGTATTCGTGAGTAACATTTCTACCAAAAACTTGCTTCAATAATTAAAAAGGATAAAAGACAGTTTTTAATTATATTTAGGATCCAGTTGTAGGAGTAAGTATAAGGTATTTTATTTTGATTTTCCATGCAGTTTTCATAATAATTGGGAAATCTTAAAAAAACCGTAGGAAATACAGGAAAGTTTTCAGCGTTAATGGTATAGTTATTTTCAATTTTTGGTTTTTGTTGTAAATCAGTTAACAACTGTCGTACAGAGCTCAAATTGTCGTAAAATACTTATATTATCCTTTTCTAGATTAGATGAGATGTTTAAAAACATATTTTTGCAGAATCTTTTGTCGTTCGCAATAATTTATCAGATTTATTTACAGATATAAACTAAATAATTGTATGTATCCTACTTCCTTAACTCACCAACTGAAAAAGTAGCACACACACATCAGCAACATTAGCTATTTTTTTTTTATAGAACAATATCATTTTTACTAAACTACGATAATGGTTTATTTTTTTATGAAAAAACACGTTGTACAATGATTTATTTCGCGTGACTTTAATTTCGATTCACACTATCATCTTGCTGACATACCTGTTTATTTATTCGTAATAAAAATTAACCGTGATCACAATCACCCGTGTCTCATTCTTACATATCAGACGACCATACCCGGGTAGAGACGGTCATTGGCAGTGGTTCGAATTACTTTTTTTTGCATTTAACATTTTATCAACGACGCAATTATATGATAATATATGGGTAAAAACGCATTCAAAACAATGGAACAACTAAAGTATAGTCTGAATTCCTCGGATGACGGTATTGCCGAAAACCCTGAATCAGCCACAATTGAATTTCGCGAAAATTCGGCATCGAGATACAAACGTATCCGTTTATTTGCATCTGTATGTAAATTTTCAGACCTTTACGTGCGCTAGATTTTGGTTTAGACCGTGAATAAAAAGACAGACAAATAACAGGCATTTTATTTTATTAACATATAAGAAGAAAGATTAATAATATACATTATAGTGTATAGATTTTCGTAAACGTGTTACCCAAATTGATTTTAGTGAATTTGTCTATAGCATATATTCTACATAATTATACATTAATGCTATACGGATTATTTTTACTTCGTGGTTTTAAAAACTACCATGTAAAATTTATATTGACTAAATCGTATATTAGATTTAATTTTAAGTCAACTAAAATCTATTGTATTGTGTTTAATTAAATTAGCGGTTCGTCGCAGTTTTTTTTTTGCTCTTTTACTTATCAAATTTTGATTAAATTCGAGAATATTATGTGTTTCCAATGTCGTACGTTAAAAACAAACGTTAATGCAAGTAAACTCTATAATATGGTCTCTGACCTTCTATAATAGTTTTTATAATAGTGGTTGTTTTACCGAGAGTTATAAAACGGATGGACATAATTCGCACGAGAGTGCAGCCACTGTTGTAGATGGGAAGTTGGAAAGGTATAGTAAGGAAATGTTATCTAAAATATATTTAAATGAAAATAAATAATAAAATAAATATATAAATGAAATCTGTAAGCAACGATAATCCATTGCTAATGAAAAAACGATTCAGAGTACAATTGATAATGTTGCTTTATCAACAATATATATATATATGTCATATTATGGTGAAATGTTTACAACAATGTGCGTTTTCATGACAACAATGATTGTTTAAAAAAAAATTAAATAGTAAAAACTTAAAAATAACAAAAAATAAATAAAAACGGTTGTCAATAACAACCTTATTTTTAGCCTTTCAATATATTTTAACCTAAAGAACCCGGTTTTCTTTATTATTTAGGATATTAATGAGAATTTTTAAAAAAATGACTTCTTTAAAGCACTACCCAGAGAACATTTCCTTTTAAAAAGGTGCTCTACGTGGCAACCGAAGCATGCTTTCTGGTGGAAAAAGTGTTCACATTAAAAAACTAAAAAGAAAAACATCGTTCTAAATATGTAATTATTTAATGAAAATTTAACCAATCATTTTTAACGTCCTTCGAATCGATATTACGAGATGAGATATTGGAAAAACAAAATAAAAATTTGAGCATGCATAATATTGAGAGGCACCCTAATTATCTAATATTATATAAGCATTTAACAGTTTCGGTATTAAAACGCAATTACCCGACGGAATATTCGCGTCTCTGATACGAATCGATTCGATCGACCAAATATAGGAACCACACCAAACGACACTGTGTAATTGTACACAATATATATAAATTCACTGATTGTTCTGAATAGCCAGTAAATATCCCATATGGAAAAAATTATATTTTGTAAAGATTTATAAAATGTTTTATTTGTCAGTGTTTTTCATTTAAAAAGTATTTTTTAAAATAACTGATGACCACGGGATTTTCGTTTATTAAATAATTTAAAAATTATATATTTCAAAAATGTTTTCTTTTCTTTTTTTTTCTTTTTTTTTTTAATAAAAAAAAATGCAAAATAACGGAATCTTGTAACTTGCCACAGTCGGGTATTGAACCCAAGATCCTGCCTGATCCAACCTAACTTCCTATCCACTAGACTACCTATCTAATTATTAAGAAGTTGATTTCAGAAGTAAATTTCAAAATATTATAATATAGGTACCTATCTATACAGTGACATCTCGAAATTGCGGGCTATTTGGGAACGGGAACTTTAACTTTTCTGAATAGTATACACCAGTGCCAGAGAGAAGTTGGAGGTGATGATGGGGGCGTGCCCCCTTTTTTTATTTATTGGTTATTTCGGTGTATTTATCGTTCAACAAAATATGGGAAACTTGTATAAAAATGATACCCTAAAAAAAAAAAAAAATTGACTACGGTACTGTATAATGTAATGACCAAATACGATAATTATAAAAATTAAATTTAACTGCCAACTACATTACACAAATTGTATGTTTTTGATTTATGTTATTTTATGTATGTAGACGATAAGTAAATCTCGGTCGACCCGCTGTGATCTTGGCGTACTTTTAATTGTGATAACATTTGTTTAAATTAACAAATTTTTCCAACTTTGTGATTTCTGAGATGTACAATCGATCGGTCGTCAGTAACGGTTTGATCTATACTCGGAAAACGCTGATATTGCTATTATTTTATAGATTGTTTACGCGGCTGCGGGCACACATTTGGAACGGCCCGATAATAAACTGCTAGGTTCTAACGTAGAAAATGTCCATGCTGGTTTATCACACAGAAACATAGAATTATTTTCGAACCGCAATATTAATATTGTTTAGAATCTAACGATATTGCGACCAGAGATTCAGAATTTTGTTTTGTTATTTCATCAATGATGTCATATCATTAATTCATTCAGAATATCATTTCAACAATTCGTTTATAACAATTTAAACATTTCATTTATAATGTTATAGCTATAATAACTAAGCGAGAATTGTACATACTCTGTGTTGAATCCATGTATTTATAATATTGCATTGTATCTACTTGTGTACATTTTTTTTTTTTCTTTGATTTAATTATAATAAAAACAATTTTAAAAAATACCGTTTAAAAATACGTTATTAATAATACAATAATAATATGTTCAGAGTATTCTATACATATTTTATAAATGATGTTTAATTAATAACGTATTCGCGTTATTATTTTACAAAACATTTATTTGATATACTATCAATAGTTATTGAATAATACCATTTTTTTTTTTTTTGATGAAAAATCGATATTAATATAATATTATCCGTAAGGATATGCTATCTGGGTACCCATACACATCTGTCATACGCATATAGGTATTCAACAGAATAATACCGAACTCAGTCGCATAATATAACGCGGGGGTTACGAAGGCGTACTCAAGGCGAATTTTCGCGATCTTCAAACGACGGTTTCGCCAAGACGAGACAATAATGACATAGGTACCCGCGCCATTCGCTCGTTCCCTGATGTGCGCATGGCGTATTTAAAGGAATGCCGTTTGACGATATGATGTGAGATACATTTCAGAACGATGAATTTGTTTGCGCGCGGCACGACATTTACGCAACGAACACACCGCGGAAACAAAAGAAACGGAAAAATCGTAAATATTGTACATTTTAATGTAGGTATGTAGTCGGTCGTTATTATTAGGGTGCGCTCGTTAAATAACTTTATTACGAGTTAAACACCGGGCCGGGTAGGTATACGCATAATATTTTGCGCGCGCTATAAAATCGAGACGCTCCAGGTTTATCGTTCGTTCCGCTGTTGTCAATTCGTAACCCGCAGTAACTGTTATTCATATTTCATACTTTTATATTAGTCGGTAACCATACTGCATAACGCATACGTATATATATATATAGGTACTATTTGTATTATGTGTAGTAAACGGCGATGTATAACATCCTTAACTGGATCAGAACCGTGTGCGAATGATACTGCATGGAGTTTTTCGGAATTCCGACGGAGTCTTAGACATTATAGACTTTTTTTTTTTTTTTTTTTTTTTTTTTCTGTATCTGTGCAAGACTCTCTATAAGAAATCGCGCTCTTATCGGAAATAGTCAAGAAATATTTTTTGTTGCGTTCAGGCCGCGTTGGAACGTCGTTATTTGATTTTTCAAGTAGTATGAATATTCCAATGACGTAAAAGAAAAACAGAAAAATGTATGGCATTTCGATTTCATTATTTATTTTGCTTTTAAATACTTACCAACGCGGAGAAAAAAATACGAGGCCCGTATGAATTATGCCTGTTCATTGCAGTGGCGTGTTTAAGATGGAAGATTAGAAAGACAAAAAAAAAAAACGCGCAAGCGCTTTGCGAGTGGACTAGGCAAATTACTATTTATGACCATCTATGGCTATTTATGAATTTTAACAATATTTTTACACTAGATAAAATCATCGACTTACCGATGAAACGTTGATGGTCGAACTGTTCGTATTTCGTCAAGTTAACAGAATCGTTGAACGACCAAAACGGACTTATCTTTTCGGACTTGTCTTCTTCTGTATCCGCAATCGCGTTACTGTTGTAACCGGTTATGTTTTCTGAAAATAATATACATATTTTACAAATACGAATTATCGCCATAATAATATTATAAGGTATACAATGCATTATTGTTCTTTATTTTTATGGATAGACACAAGAAAAAACAAAAATATCCTATTCCGTTCAAGAGCATTACAGGTGAAATCATTTAAAACTCAAATGTTCTATAGAACAGCGTTGGGATTCACTTTCGAGTTAACCCCCTCTCATCTCCCTCCCGCGGTTATATCTTTTAACTATTGTTTTACCTTCTTTCCAACCGTATACGTAAACAATCATCGCAATCACCGCGTTGACCAATTCGTAATGCATTTATTTAATTATTATTTACCGAACGTTGTACCCTTGAAATGACATCGATACGGCCTTTAATAATAATATAATATATTACGAGTGCTTATTTTATCGTTTAGCATTCTGTTTGTTTATCATTATAAATATTATCGTGCACAGTGCAAATATTTGAAAACCGCGTAGAACATCGAGATGCAAATATATTATTATTAGACGGACGAATCTCAATAATACGAATTTTTCACTTTGCTGCTTCGGTATAATATTACCATATAATAACAATTAACCCCGATTTGTATAAAACGCAATACGATATTTCAGGGTAGTCAAACAACTTCACGAAGTATAATAATAAAATTAATGAAAAAAAAAAAAAAAAAAAAAAACTCTCGTGCGATTGGAAAAACTTTTAAACAAATCACGACGTGTCCTTATCAGTAAACAACTGTACTGCGCGGATTCTATATACCTACTCGCAATATAGCATCTGCGTGGATATTGACAAATATAATATTATTTTCTTTACACATGCGTTATTTTCTTTTCGAATTTAATATGTATGTCACGTGCGTACCCCCGGTGTGTGCAACGGGAAATTAAAAATACTGATTTTTTTGAAGTAGCGGGTAAGTGGTAATTGTTTTATATTTCGAATAATATAATGTAGGTTTGCTTTTTTTACTGAATAAATAGGTAAAATAAAATTCGGTAAATATTTTACGCTCATAAAAATTTTCAACGGTCCAATAACTCTACAGTACCTACCTAGTTTCTACGAATTTAATGCTGCGTCAAAAATCTTTTTTTTTACAAGCCTTTACTTTTCAAATACCCATCTAATATATTATATTATACACAGTTTTACATTTAGGGAGGAAGGGGGCAACTGGGGCAAACGTAGAAAATCGTTTACAGTTTACGACACAAAACTGAAATCTTTTCTATTTTGTCTGACAGAAATAAAGTTTATAAACGGTTTTCGCTTTTTATAAGGGTCTATGAGCGCCACTGTGACAATCGCAGATTTATATACGAGAAATGATCTATAAAATATATATTGGTGGTGACAATTCCATTTTAACATCGAAATACTTCAATCGAGCGATTATCAGAAATTCAAAAACAAAGTGGTCTGCAAGAGGGGAAAAATTGGTTGTCTATTAAAAATGTTTTTGATTAGGACTGAAAAAGATAAATAAAAAAATCTAGCTGTTTGATATGAAACGAACGGTATACTAAAAATATTTAAATCAGTTGAATCTTCTTTCTTGTCCATTTTTTGGTGAGATATTATTTTACATAGATAGGATTAATACTGTTAGCAAAAAACTTCTAAGACTAAATATTGATTTATATGTTGTTGTTGAACTTTATCAATGATTAATTGATTTTGATACTAATATTCGAACAGATAAAGATTTTGATAGTTATAAAAAGAAATGTCATTAAAATTTTGGTGTTGTGAACTTCAGAATTGCTGAAAAGCAACAGCTGAACAGTAAACAAATTATTATTGATGGTTCAAAAAATAATATTATCATTCATTTAAGGTAAACAAATATTTTTTAATATTAGATTAATTGAGTTGCAGGATTGTTGAAAAGAAAAATAGCATATGATAACCTCCCGAAAAATTATTACTTTTTTGTTACATTAACTAAAATGACAATATCAGACAAACGGATATTTGCTGATTTTTTTAAAAAAATTAATACAATATTGATTTGGGATCTTCGATTTTTATTGAATTTATTAATTTTGGCAGTTACTTAAAAAACTGTTTCCAATTCTCTAAAAATTATACAAGATGTGGTATAAGAAAAAATGATTTAAAGGATATACGAGCATACCCTTATGCGGGCAACAATTAAATAAAGTTATTATGCACTTCGGTTACTAACTGATCGACTGAAATATCTTGTTCAGCCTTTAAACACATAAAAACATTTTCAACTGAAATTATTTTGAGTTATAACAGCAGCAATAAATTATTTTTATCTTATTCAAACATTTGCACAAAACCGTACACGACCAAATTTATTAAAGCATTTTTAATAATTTTGTCGTTGTTGCATAAGAATTATTTCAAATATATTACTATTTGCTGTCTACAAAATATTTTCTATATTAAATTTGTATTTCTTGAGTTGGGGAGAAAAGCATACGTTGCTACCCCAGGGCACATAAGGGTTAAATACCGTACTGATATTATAAAACATTTTAATCGATTTTTATTCCGATACCTTTTTATTAATTTTCTTCAATAAAAAAATATGATTTATAGTTTAATACAATAACAAACATTAAATATAATTGTGTACACAATTAACTGTAAAAAATGATTGCGACAAACTGAATGTCCCTTATGTGAATTTTTAATATGATGTCTTGATTGACGTCTATAGATAGTGACGTGCGTATAGCAGAAAATTTTCGAATATCGTTTTTCAATAACAGTTTTTTTTTTTGATAGAATTGAATTTAGGAAGGTCTTTCTAAAGAAAAATATACCTAATTATTAAGAGGACGTTATACCCGCATCTACTGTTTCAGTTAAATTACTGGGTTACATACATTAACAATGCTTACGCAGAATGAGTAAAACTATCTTAATTTTGATTTTAGAGTAAAAGTATCGATTATGAAATGTATAGAGAACAATATTTTGGAAGGAATGACGTGAGATTTTTTATGCTATTTAAAATATGCAGCTCAATATAAAAGCTATGAAAACCTTTATTTATTGCTTTTTTTAAATAACTGTAACTTTTTTAATAGTTATATAGCTTTATAACATTATAAGATAAAACAATTATTTCATTCAACCGATGTGACGTGTTGTCAACGTGATAAAACCCATACCTATATGTAATAATATTATAGAGTTCTCTTAAAATAAATTTAAAATTGTATTGACAAAAAACTATTATAAGTTTCGAAAAATTCTGAAGTCACTGAGTAATAATCTGCCGAAGGTCAGATAGGGGACGAAGAAAAATATTAAAGAAACAAAAATGTGTCCCTCCGACTAGTCGTGCCCCGTGATGTGAGCGTTGTATTTTACGCCGTTCATCAGTAGCTTGAAAAATTAAAACAGATTGAAGTAACGAATAGAAACTACAAATATAACTTATATATTTATTTATTTTCGCCGAATAATAATTATGTTTCATTATAATTTCAAGAATAAATATATTCAAAAAAAATTTTTCTCGATCAATTTAGTCGTCATAAAAAAAAAAAATTGGCAATAATTAAATAATTCCTGATGGGACGTTTATTTAATTTCGATATATATGCGATTCGATTTTTTTTTTTTAAGAACTAATTGAATAACCAAACAATAATTTAAAAAAAAAAAACCATTATGAATAATAAATAAATCATATGGGATAATCATAATATAAATAATATACAAATAACCTATTGAATAACCAAAATAAAAAAAATGAGCTCATACTGGGGATGCGAGGAGCCACTGATGTAGGTGAGAGGTTAGGAAGGTAGGATGCATAAGGTTATTTTATTTATATCTGTAGGCAAGGATAAACTATTGCTGACGAAAGACGATTCCGAGCGCAATTCAGTAATACATAATTTGAAGTGCCGTAATTTTTTTTGGCGATTTTCATTAAAATTTCATTTCAAAATGCTTATTATAAAAAAAAAAAAAAAGTCGTCCGATGATTTTTAGAAATTTTACCACGTTTTTCCAATTATTACTAAGTTTCAAGTCTCTATGTGTATTTATAACCGAATTAAATCTCTAAAAGTTCAAAAGTGGCTCAAACATTTTGGCTATGATAACCGTAAGAAATTAAATCAAAAGGCAACAAAAAGTTTCCTTGTGATTTTTCGATTAAATGATTTTTTTCTGGTAGAAAACGTCTTCCGTGTTTTTATAAAATAATGAAATCGTGGAATTGTACGTTTTTCTACTTTTTTTTTCCAATTTAAGTATTTTTATATTAAAAAATGGTGTCGAAAATCAATTACCTCTTTAAAGTACAATCTAGACAACTTGAGCTTTCAGAAAAGTTACTACAAGTAAAAATCGTAGCAATTTAAGAAAAAATTAGGGAAAAATGTGTCCACGGACTAGAACAAAAAAAAACAAAAAGAAACAAAAATATACATCTTAACATCTTAAACATATTGATTATTATCAATAGATACTATATTGTATATTTGTATTGAAAAAATTATTAAACTCAATTTGTTAGGTGTACGCGTCAATTTTTTTTTTTTCAATTCCCATAAGCTCTTTGTGCTTATATAGGTATACAATTCTGATCTCTGGTTAGAAAATCGACACTTTTTCTCCCAAGAGAAAGGTTTACATAGGGGTTAAAAGTAAGCATGAAATATCGAAAAATACATTTCATTTTCTATTGGTACGGTTTTCTATTATTCTTTATAAACTAAGGTGAGGTTACAAATAAAATAATAAATACAATAGTACGTTTTATATTATATCTGTATTTTCAGACCCATTTTTTTTGCACGAGAAAAAGTAATCGGAGATTATTTTTAACAGCACCAATCGATTTCCCGCTATTTTCGCAATACGAATCAGCATCTATTTTGTTAATTTTTAACAGCAGTACGTTTTGGAATGTCATCCCTCAAATATTATTATAATACAGCATAGGCGATTCCAGAATAGAGGAGTCGAAATAAAAACATGAGGCTTCGGAATTCGTCTCGATATAGCCGAGCATATCAGTTACTGCAGACATCCACTACCATATCGGAGAGAGACTATAGTACTCATTTTCCACCAAAGTCACATTTTCTACAACGAACGGTAGCGGTGTATACGACAAAGTTTCGAAAAGATAAAACAACACGTCTTTATGTTATTGTGATTTTGTGATGCCGTCTTTGTTTTTTATTTTTTCATACTATACCTTCAGTCACGGCGTCTCTATCGCCTTTAAATAAAACATCAGTGCGCGCACACTTATACCAGGCCGTCCCTTTTCGGATAGTGCTTCCCCCCTCATCACCCGCATTTTTACTCGACCTAACCATAAACCATTGTTATCTTTTTTTACGTGCGTTTATTTATGATCTTATATTATCACATCACATATTATATTATCTCTCGAGCTACTCTAAATCATCCGCGGTACACGTAAACCGCGCAATGATCTCATCTTAAACACCCTACAATACTGCAGCATATAAGTAAAGTTTAGCGAAAATCATACCGATCAATACCCTGACTGCAGAAACGATTCTATAATAATATTAAAGCTAAATATTTTTAATGTATTTTAATTGACAATGTACGGATATCCCGACACAAAATTTTGTATATTTATTCAAATGTGTTATCTTGTACAATATAGTCGTATAATAATTTTACGAAAAAACGATGACGAAAACTTTTCCACCGTTCATATAAAACTCGTACTAATGCGAAAGTTTTTTTAGGATGTATGTTTCTTACCACTTCTTGCCCAAACTACTGAGCGGATTGATTTGAAACTTTACCTACACGCATAGTATTCTAGACCAGAAATAACATATAGGCTAACATTATTTCCCACCGTATTCAATACCTAAAGAAGAACTGACATTGATTTATTGATCCTTAGAGAACAAAAATCGAATTATTTTTGTTGACTCGTAGATTACCTTGATGATGCGGTTTAAATAATAAAATATTCCCCGTGTACAAGAGCCATAATGGCTATATTATTTCTTTTGGCACGGTCAAAGCCAGGCGGCACACTTAGTATATAAACGTATTATCTATCTGCATTATTTCAAATACTAAATTTTAAATTTTTGTATTTTCACGATTTTAGATTATGAGTGGAACGATGAAGTTCATGGTTTTACAAAGATGTTTATTTTTTTATATTTTTTTTCTGTGGGCAATTTCTCTACCAGAAATTTTACCAAAAATATATAAAGCATATTTCGTTATTTTACTATAATATGGCATATATTTTGTTGACAGAGGATCATTATAAACTGACCTCGGTTCAGAATCGTTTTTTCGTAAGCAATGGTTTATCGTTGTTTACAGGTATACATAAATAACCTAAATGGGAACGGGTGGCTGCACCCGTCTCCATTATCCTAGGACGTCTTTTTGTAAGTAATAATAATACAATTTCGTCCCTACGCTTTGCTGTTTCATAAGTACAACAAAATGGTTAAAAGGTAAACTATAAAATTGTCTATTATTGTTACAAGTACTATTGTACTATTGTACTTATATTGTACTTGGACCTCGTCCGTTATGTAATAAATATGTTAATTTGAAAGAAATATACGCCTATACCATTAAGATATAATACAATGTTATTGTACAGCTATTGTTAATGGACTTATAACCGTTTGAATTATAAATGAATAAATATTCTGCAATAATCGCATGAGGATTTATAATACTCCAATGATACGCTTACCGTACGGAAAATCATTTTTAGCCGACGACGCGTGTTTATAACATAATATTCAGTAGATTTTAACGTAATAGGGCGGATGTAATCGAAAACACAATATTATTATATAGGTAGGTATCTCATGTAATGCAGGGTATTCGTTCCATACCGTTTGAGTGACGTTTGAACGGGACCTTTTAAACTGTCCGGTAGATATTATATTATAATATTGTTTTGGTATACCTAATAATTATTATCGAGAGCAAGAATACCCTTACACCGGCAGGTATATGTATTATATGTACTTAAAATGGAGGAAAATTCAATTTCCGTGAGTATACGCGGTTTCACCGACCTGAACACGACACGCGGTTCCAAACGAGATATTATTATTCTATAACACAGGATGCTAACAATCAAACATCCCCCGCCCCGCCCCCCCACCCCCAGGTTCCTTCCTCTTCCCAATTACTTATACTGCCGCGAGTTCCGTTCTCGTTGTCCATATGTCATTAAAACTTTGCAGGCGCGTTTCGAAGTCGCTTCGGAAGTTTCCTCTAATACTATACACCACGACGACTCGTCCCCGACAGTTGTATTTTTTTCCCCTTCAAACGAGTGCACCACGGGACAATGTTATAAAAAATCAGATGTTATAATGCAATAATATACGTATAACATGACAAAATAGATAGTTATGGTTACAGGTTTTTTATTCGCACGTCGTCTATTATCGAACATTTCTACACATCTTCTTGGCTAAAATCACGAATTAAGTCAATATACAGTTTTTCTTGAAGTGCGTGCCGTATCAACACACGACAAGACGGCAAGTATTTTAAAACAGTAGCGGTATAAAACCGAACTAAAACCATATGTATTTATAATTTATTATTGCTCAATTATCACGGTTTTATTTCATATATATTTAAACATTACCTTTATAGTTTACCCGACTACGCCAGGTGCATTACCGTAATGTTAGAATGTTCATGACTTACTGATAAGGCGTTTGTTTTGTATTCTGTATACCTGATGTCTTAATTCGTGGTTAACATTAGCATTGCCAATAGTAGTGGAGAACTACAGCATGCGCTTGGTGTGGATGAAATGCATATACTGAATGAAACCACGACATACTGTGACCATGCCTACTCGTATATCTATTTCATCATGATGTATAATACCTTCTGTATTGATACAACTTACGTATTATTATTAAATCGCTTTTAATTGCGTCGGAAACACGAGTATAATAATTTGTATAGTCGAGCAAAAAACGTTTCACCGTACAGCAATGAGAACCAAATTCAACGCAATGCCAATTTCAATGGATGCATGCAGGATCAACAGTGTTAAACATCAAAAGATATATCCTTCGTTCGGAGTGAATATTATTAATATAAAAGGAAGTTTATTTTAGACCAAGCATTATTATATAGGTTAAAACAAAATATTATATTATAATGATATGCTTAATATATTATGTTTTGCTGTTTTTAATACCGGTATAGGTATGAATCGTTATAATAATATGCGATATAATGGTAATATGATTATAAAGCGACAGAAGTATGGTGATGAATGAGGCTTACGAATTTTAGATTCGAAGCGTAATGAGGGATCTATTGGTTTCACACTATGATGTGTTTTTGTATTTTAGACTCCGAGCGTAGCGAGAGAGCTATTGATTTAACAATGCTGTTTATTTTTTCTTCTTTTTTTTTTTTCTTTGTTCTAGTCTATGGATACCTTATTTCCTAGTAAACTTGCTCAGATTCTTACGTGTAACAACTTTTCTGAAAGCTTAAGTTGTCTAGATTGTATTTTAGATTGAGGTCATTGTTTGCCGACGCCATTTTTTAAAAAAAAGCACTTAAGTGAGAAAAATCTTAGGTAAACGTACAATTTCACGAGTTCATTATTTTATAAAAACACTTGAAACTTGATAACAATACTTATATTGGGCTTTTCTAGACGTAGTAAAATTTCCAAAATCATCGGATGACTTTATTTTTAATATGTGAAATTTATTAATAAGTTTTGGAATCAAATTTAAACGAAAATTGCAAATAAAATTACGGCACTTCAAATTATGTATTACCGAACTGCGCTCAGAATCGTCTTTCATCAAGCAATGATAAACTCATTGCTTACAGATATAAATGAAATAACCTTATGTATCCTACCTTCCCAACTTTTCACCTTCAACAGTGACTGCTACCATTCCCAGTATTGGCACAGTATTTATTATTTTTTCGAAAAAAAATAGAACCGTTCTATATGTCTGCGAAGAGACAATAATAATCTGCGGTTTATATTTTTTAATCGAAAAACAAAACCATAGCTTTTTTGAAGAACTTTAGATAAAGTTGATGGATTGTTGTGTTTATTTTTCCTTTTCAAAAGAAATGTCATTTTAATTGAGGAAAACCTGAAAAATGTACAGAAATAATGGACAATTATTCAGGATTTCGTTATTTTAAATATTTTCGATTTTATTTTTCTACTGGTAATTTTGCATCGAAATTCAAGCATAGCATGTTTTCTGAAATAAAATTATATGTAGTTATTGTGCAAGATAATGATTTTTGGTTTTCCGTTCAGATTAATAATTTTAAAACCAGGAAGACAAGTATTGTATTTGTTATATTACAACAAATAAAAAAGTTTAAGTGAACGGTTTCATTATTTTCGATTTTTTTTTCAATACTAATTTTCATTGAGGGTGAGGGCGAGATTGAATTTACAAATTTGATTTTAAAGTAAATTACACTAAAACCTAAATTGCTAATAACTGTACAAATTTTAACATCTAAAAAAACATTTAAAACATTAGCACTTTCCACATTTAAAATGTTTTAAAACATATTTTTCCGTACATTAATGTAATCATTGCAATACATATTTAAGTTTGTTTTCAAATAATATACTTAAAAAATTTGGGTTAACAAAACCGGTGGCTGCAATATGTATTACAGGTCATGGGATCTTTTATAATGACAGACGTGCAAGAAACGGCTGTCCACGTTAATTATTTAAAATTAATACGAAAACGGTTGGTGAACAACTACACGAAAATTCGATCGTAAACATTATTTAATAATTTGTTGAAATTATTTTCTTTTTTTTCGTCCTCAAACTATATTATTATTTCAGTCTGTAGTGTTTCTCCTAAATCAATTACGCCACCGGAATCAGATATTTTTCGTTTGCGTTATTAAACATTAATATTGTTAAATTACTGCAGTTATATAAAATGAAAAATATAATTCCAAAATTAATTTGGTGGAAACTGAAATATTATTCGCTATGATAATGAGTGGGTAAATAATGAATTAACTCGAAGACCGAACAAACCTATACCTACCCGATGATTTAATTTTGTAATTTTTTCCTCCTTGAAATTTTACAAATAATAATGGGACTATTGGTTGTTTATAATTCGGTCGGTAGGGAGGTAGTTAACGTCGTTAAATTTGTATTTTCTGCCACCATTATAGCTGGAATCGTATAATTAATTCTGTCCGCCATTGTTCGGTAAATATTTCGTGAGTAGACAAATTGAATTTTAAATGTCAAGTAATTACATAAGGACGTTTTGTAAATAACTATGAATGAATAATAAACGCAATAAGTATCGTTTATCATTTTGCTCTCCTATTGCATCAAACAACTTAATATTATTATAGTTGCCTACATCTCATGTTTAACAAAGTAATATCTAAGGTATCTTATTTATTAGCCTATACGCTCGAAATATACATACATATAAATACATATAATTAACTTAGTTCCTAGGTACCTACGATTATGTAGGTCATTCTGTCCATCTCGAATATTGTGTACTTACCTACCAAGACCGTATACAAACCACACAAAATACAAACACCAAGAAAAAACATACAAAATTCGATTATTTTTATGATAATAATATTAAAGTCACTACGCGCTTGATTCGTTTATTTATTATTTGTCTATTTATCAATTTAATATTCGCAACATTAAATAACCATCGCTCTCAAAATAATGATGATATTTTGGTATACTTGTGTACTTTAAATACAACAATATATATTATCTCCGTCTGTTTTACTATACACGCTCATAAACACTCGTAGATGAATTTTCGCGTAAAAATACGTAAATTTCGTCGACAAATAAATGCATAAAAAATAAGTACACCGTTTTTTTTTTTTTTTTTCAAAATATTCGTAAAAGATCCTGAACTCAAATAAAATAACTACGTTGAGTCGAAACTATTCGCTGATAAAAATAACCGAGTTTTTTTCTCGCATTTTGTTTTGCTTCAACCATATAACATTATAGTCGAGTTAAAAGTCCGTCACTTGCTTTGGTTATTATTGACCTGCAACTATTACAATGTGTTACGAATTTAATATTTGTTTATAGGTATAGTAATATCACGTATGCAAATCGGATCGCGAATGACCTTTTCAGATTTAGTCCGGAATAACACTACAGTGTTTACTGTATCGGTAATACCGCGAAAACCACACTTGTATAATATTAGATCAGCGTTTAGTCTGCATCGTAAGTAGCTGGTCCGATCGATACGGCTATTACTTATGCGGTATTTGTGTCGCCGCTGCCTCACCGCGGTAGGTTATTATGAATACATTACAATAATTTCTCCTTTATATGTATCGGTTTCGTTTAAAACCGCGTTTCGAAATTCCGTATAATATTGCATTATAATGTACATAACATTATGACGCGGATATTTTCAATCAGACATTCGACGGTTTCTTCGGCCTTAAATAAACGTCATACTTACGGTGACGTACGATTCTGCATCATTGGCGTGCGCAAGAGAGATGCCGGGGTATGCCACGGTGGCATACCGTGGTCTGTGGTCTGCGGTACAGTTTTTCGTTCTTAGTTTTTAGTGAGGTATTTCATAAACCGCGTTGTTGACAGTTAAGCTTACGTTTTTTTTTTTTTTTTGTTTTTTAATTTTCATCATGGCTGAGGATATCATTAATCGTGATTTTCATCAAATACATTTTAGTGATAATGAAAGTTGGAAATCGGGTTATCACATCGATGCCCAGACACGTAGCCATTCACGTTGCACATAACTAATAACCATAAAGCAGTGTGATAATATTATTCGCGCAAAAATTTTCAATGTCATCATAATTTTTATCACAAACGTTTTATTTAAGCTTGGATTTTGAGTTGTTTAAAGTTTGAATTTTTTTTTTATACTTAAAAAAAGTTAAATTTAAAATTATATTTTTACTTATATATATTATTAACTATCGTTTTGTGAACATAATAGTTGTGTAAAAAGAAATTTCGATTTATGTCTTTGTGAATAAAGTTAAAATTCGTCTATTTTGAAATAAACCAGCCACTGGCATCACCAGCAAAAAATTACTGCACACGACTATGTTTTACACACATAAATATTATTATTGACAGAGACTCACGGCGAACAGTGAGATGCGCCGAAGCGTTTGAAGAGCATACAGTATAATATTTGAACACGGTGGCATACATACGTATAATACCAGTGTACACTGAATTCGCGGTACAGTGGCAGAGCAATCTTAGCTGCACAAGACACAGTGGAAATGGACCTTTCGGCTTTTAATTTAATTTTCTTGTAGTCGTCCGTTATTAATTACATTAGTCAGCCCCGGAGTGTAACCTGCTAGTACAAATGTCACTTCTGCTGCGAGAGATCAATAAGATCAGAGCCGAGTGGTATATAACATATAAAATGGGCGGCTACGGCGGTTCTGTCGATATTTTATATTACATTATTATATTTTAGGTTTATGCGACATTGTTAATAATTAAAATTAAAGATTTCAGTTTAATATTTTTTATAAATATATAATTAAAATTCTTAACAGAAAAAGATGCTTGTATCGGCGTTTTTAATAATTATAATAATAAAAAAAAAAAAACTTCTTGAATGTAAAATAATTCTCGTTCACTAGCAAAGGAATTCTGTGATTGTAATAGAACGATATTATATTAAGGAAATGTCGCACACTTATTCAGCTGTTCAACAACAAGAAATCCGTCTGAGTTGTTTGACAAACGATATTTATCGTTTTCTCAAAGCGAGACTTCTAAATTTACTTCAGTGGACTTTTATTGTATTAAAACAAAAGAGGAAATTAACGGTCAGTATTTGTATTATTATTATTTGAATTCGCAATAATAATAAAACCTGTTATTATTGCCAGCTGAATTTGTATAATATTATAATACATTATTCGTTTTACGCAGTAATAAACATCGATAGTCCGTGAAAAGAAAAAACAGTAACTTTAATTATTTAGAAATTATGAATACAACCGTGTACAAACAATGAATGCTTATGCTTATAAACATAACAATATACAAACGATGGTAGGTAAATATATGACCGTGTTAAGTACGTATATAACATATTATAGAATATGTAACGCGAGAACATTTTACATTTTTAATTGTATTTCAATTTATAATTATAAATCCTCGAGACACGGTGTAGGTATATAATACAAAGCAACCGCTTATTTAAAAATAAAAATTAGACAGTCGTTTCACCATCATAAATAAGGGTGATAAAACAAAATTGAAATGTAAAATTCTTAAACTACTTTCTAAGGTTATGAGTAAATAATGATATAAAAAAGATCCACATAAATGGATCACCCGGTATTATGGAAATATTCTTCATTTTTTTCTTCTTCTATAGCTTAATAGTCCTATTGTAGGACCTGAGCTGCAATCAAACATTTCCATCGCACCCTGTCAAATGCAAGTTCCACTGAAGCATTTTTATCCACCGTCCTTTTCTACTGCATCTTTCCATCTCGTTTGTGGCCTACTTAGTGGTCTAGTCTTATAAATGGTTTCGTTAAGGACTATTTTTATTAAATCGTTTTCGCCCCTTCACACGTATCCAAAACAATATAATCGCCTTAGATACATCATATTTGGTTTGTTTTCCATACAGATTCTATAAGTCTTAATTTTAGATTCTGAGTGGAGTGAAGAAGGTTATGGTTTTACAATGATGTTTATTTATTTACTTACTTTAAACGGGAACAATTTTTCTAGCAGAAATCCGGATACTTTAGGAAAGTCGTTTATTTGATTTTCTTAAGAGTTTTCTCAATATATTGGAAAACTCGGAAAAAACGGAAACTATGTACAATGTTAAACAAATATTATTAAAGAAAATGCATATGTAATTATTGTGACATATATTGTTGACAAAGCAACACTATCAACTGAACTTCGCTCAGAATTGTTTTTTCATTAGCAATGGTATATCGTTACTTATAGATATACATTAAATTATCATGTGTATCCTACCTTCCCAAATTTTTTTTTTCTTTATTCAAACGTTCTTTTTTCTGTATTATACACTGCACCGAAATTGTTTCTGAGTAGGTATCTTACTTTCAAATATTGCTAGCTTATTGTTGTACTCTATTGTTTTGGTCCGTGTTTCGCACCCGTAGGTATCTATTGGTCTCAGATAGCTTATGTAAAGCAAGGTTTTTGACTATTATATAATTATAAAATACGTATTCCGACTGCATAATATGAATATAATACGTATACACGCTACAAGTACACATCAATCTGAAGGCAAAAATGAAAGAAAATAACGTCAATCTATTACTTAATAAATACTTCAAAATGAATTTCTCTATATAGATACATAGATAATAAAACGAAGCGTAAAAATAGTACTCGACTGATGGCGTCACGTCCTTTGACCGTTTAAATGCGATAAAAACCGATCCTTGTCCATAAGTGATACTGTATTATTTGCACGAGTCTATTTAATACCAAACACGTTTCACGGGATTCGATTAACGGACGTAAATAAACCTTTTATAATCACGTGTGACACCCATACGTACATAGTATTGTCAAATCGTCTTTGTTCTTATACAGTGTGTCCCTGGCGAAATAATGTATCAAAACTAACTTTGGGTGAATATACCCAGTTCTCCCAGGTTGATAAGAAAATGATAAAAAAAAAAACATTTATCTATGCCATCTTCGAATTATAAAAACTTCATCCTAACTCCAAACCTGATACTGTTCCAAAGAAATTAATGTTCTAAACCTAAAACTTAAGATTTTGAGTGATTGAAAAACAACGTTAGATGTAACTAATAGTAGGAATAAAAAAAAGTCACATCTTGTAGGTGACGTTTTGAAATAGAAAAGTCGATAATTCAATATTAATTTATCACATATTTAAAACAATATTTGCAAAAAACCTTTCTGATCCTATATGCGAAATGCTGAATTTCAAACCTTGCTATACATCCGTAGAGCATACCGATCACGGAATTCCAAGAAGGGCGTACATGATTTTCGTATCACTATTGTTGTTTCCAACCTTTATGTGAGACATTTGTGCACTGTTTAATGTTTGAGCCATACATTATTTGCGTACTGTTCGTTCACTTTGTGCCAAAATATCGCACATCATTTGCGAATCAACATATTTAACAATAGAAAGAATTAAAGGGATTAAAAGCAGGTATCCAAACGTGTAGATTATTTCCTAGCTTTTAGCTTACAATCCAACCTCGACCGATATATTTATCGCACACGTAATTTCAATTTATTTGATTTTGACAAAAATATGTTCAAATATTGTAAAAGTATTTCTGTTTTGAAATATATACAATATACGTAATACATACCTATAATGACGATAACAGGTTAAATGTAACACCAGTTGATCGATACATTGTATTTGATTTTACATTATCGACCAGATATTATCAAATAGTGTAATAGTTGGACGTAGTTGACGTCTATAAGTAAATTTTCACCGTTGTACTTTAAAATGATTAGGTAACTCTATGGAAAATTGTTTTACCTATTGTCTGATAAATTGATGTATAAATGAAAAACGATATTTTGAAGCGGGTAAATACGATACAAAAATGATGATCGTCGTTCAAGGTTCGAGAAACTCTTTCGTGTAAAAATATTAAAAACAACGTCTGGAACTTTTAACTCCATAAATTACCACTGAGGATAAACGGTAACACTACGGAAGGACCACAGTGATCACACATGACTGTCTATATATTTTTTTTTTAGGGACGTCCCGGATCCCTGACCGTTTCTGAAATATTTATCGTATAATAATAAGTATCATGTTTTATTATAATATATGTAATATATATATAATATAAAATTCAACGTTTACGACCGTTGAAATTTACATTTTATTTCTTGGAAGTTATTCACGTGAAATATTATAATTTCAAAAAAAAAAAAAGGACTGCAAATCTGGGCACCCCAGCTCCGTCACTATAAAGTAAAATTATGTCCCGCCTATTTTTTATTATAATAAACATATATTTATTTTTATAAAACAATAAATAACTAAAATACTATAATAATACAATACTATTATTACTACCTATACTACAAATAGACTGCTTTCAGAAAAAAAAAAAACGTAAAATATGAATACAACAATGGTCTTGGGAATGGGTGTATTAATTTTCAACCCTCAAAAAACACATCATTATCTCTTATAGATCAAAAAGATTTTTTTCATCGTTTTTTTTTTCAATTTTCTTGTATAACTTTCTTATATAGATACACCTAAGTGAACACTAAATAAATATTGAAAAAAAATTATCACATTTTACCAAGAGGTTAAATGTTATATGCTTTAGTCGTGTAAGGTCGGTCTGAACAAAGTAGAATAAAATATATATACAAAACAGAAAAAAAATCGTACCCTCACGATTGTAGCATGGTAGTCTTTAAGGGTTTTAACAACAATGAAATGCATATTACACTTTACTACATTTTCTTCCCCTTAGCTCCTGCATTTTGATGAGGTTGGGAGAAGATATTTAAAGGTGTTTAAAAGTCAAAAACCACTAGCTCAATTCCACAACAATTAACATTATAAATGTCATATTTAAACTAAATCTAACATTTTCACTTCAATCTGCCTATAAAACAATTTTAGTTTCCGAAATTATGTTAGTTTGGTCCTGAAGAAAGCCGCTAAATGTTGTCAAAAATGGCGGGGAAGAAATATTTAATAGACACAACACAAAATATAATACCATTCCTAGTCTCTATTTTCAGGGGAAATTTGACGAAAAACTTATGTTCAATATTAATATTATAAAACTCAATCAATACAAAGATTGAAACACATTGATAAAAATATGATATTATTCGTATGATTAAATTTCGAAAATATTCGTTGGATACAAAAAAAAAAAAAATCAAATTTATTCAAATGATTTTTTTTTCAGTATGCTAATATATTTGTCAAATATTGTCACGTACAACAATAGTTATTGTCTATAGACGTTTTGTCTACCTATGTTTATGTATAACTATAGGAGCAATCGTTTAGAATAATTGTTGAGACCTGAAATGTTCAAAGAATATTTATATTAGTCATTTCTAGACGTGGCTAACTTTTTATAATATTTTTTAAAAATATATGCTGGTTATTAACATTTGAAGTTTTATTTTTTTTAATTTGTATTAATTTCTATGTGGATACAATTGTTTTCGCGAAACACAAAAACATGAAAATTTACCACGAGTATGACTATAGGTACCTATATATATATATATATATATTTGATGGAAAAAAAGCCGGTTCAAAGTAAAAATTGCGAAAATAGTAAAAATCCAGGAATTTCAAAACATGATATTTAACTAGACTTTTACTCAGAATCGTATTTTGTTAGCAATAATTCATCGTTGCATACAGATATAAATTATATAAATGTATGTATTTTACCATTTTTTTTTTTTTTTTTTTACATTAATTTTTATTAACGATAATACTTGCATTATAGTTATAGTTGTTTATGTGAGTTTTTAAAAATGTTAAATGAAAAATAAAAAAGTAATCGTGTTCAGCCGTCCACGTAGTGTCACTAAAATTATGATATGTTATTTAATATATTACATATTATTATATTTAGGTACCTACACATGAGTTCACCGGGACACTGAATATAATATTGCGTTTATAATTTTTTATAGACCGATAAATACTGCACCAGCCATCAGATGATAATAATATTATTTAATTGGGATCCAATTAAATACAAATGTACCTGCATATAAATTTGATTAGAAGAGTGAATTTACAATTCTTATATTCTACATTTTAAGCACTTAGATATTTATTTGATTACTAAAACCTCATTTGAGCAAATCGTATTTAATAATGGTTAAATTTAGTTTATAAACCAGTAAAATAGGGTGGCCGAAGGAGGGCCATGGAGGCTTCAGCTGGAACAGTTTAAGGGGATGCTGAAGCCCCCCTCATTGGCCATATCAAAACCAAAAAAAAAAAAATGATATAAACTATTCAACTGTTCAGAATTGACAAATTATCATAAAGGAAGGATCCACCCAATGTCTCACTCAGCTACACCACTGGCTATTAAGATAAGAAACGTTAGGGGTCAGCTGGTTGACAGTTCAAATCTTATCAGTGTTATAATTTGCTTGCATTGTTTTTTTTTCTTAATTACATAAACAAACTTTGAAACATAGATTCACCAATATTATAGACATTTTCTAAGAATATTAAAAGCACATATTATATTCGGATTCATAGAATATTCTTTGGTATTTTTTAAAGAATATTATCATGGCGTAATATACAATATTCTTAGATTGGTTTATGTACATTATATTACTATGTTTTTTTTAATTATTTAGTTCTAACAAAATAGTCTTTTATGGATTAAAATCAATGCATTATAGCTTTATCATAAAATAAAATTAGATCGTAAAAAATAGTGAAGAATATTATATGAACGAACTTGTTAACCGACATCTTCTTTTTAATAAATGAAAACATGATAGTTGTGTTTGGAATTTAAATTTTTCAAGTGACGATAAAAACGTTTTATTTCGGCCAAAAGAAAATGTTTTTCCTATATTTTAAATTTAAATTTAATTAAACATTAAGATTAATCATCATTTTCGCAGTTTATATTAACTTATGCACTTTGTGGATATAATTATTATGACTAATCACTTTTCTCACGATATTATAAGACTTATAATATTAGTACTTTTATAATACTGCAGGGAAAAAATACTGATATCAAGAAACTCTTTAAAAAATTATAAATAAGAATTTGCATGGCATTGTTATGACAAATAAATAATTGTACATTTTTACTAGGTATACTTTTCCAAGATGTAGGCACTGATAAAAGTCGAAGAAATGAAGCCAGCAGAATTTAAATGAAAAGTTCTAAGACAAATATATGGCCCATTTTTTTGATAATCAATCCACTGAGTAGAAGAATCGGGAAATTATATAATAACGAACTCTGAATACAATTTTGAATTCTAGATATAGTTAAAGAGATCATTAAAAGAAAAATAATATATGTTGGAGTAAGTAAGGCGTGGTGTATAATTGAAGTAGACCCCATAAGAAATATACATTTAGGAAGGGCAAGGTTAAGGTGGAAAGACTATATAAATCGTTAAGACAGTAAAACAGGAAATCATTTGAAGGGAAGTTACAATAAACAGAAATATATATGTCAAGAGTGTTTTTAGCGTAGTATTTAGCGTCATGGTTTTAAAGACCCAACGAAAAAGAGAGATTTTATAATGCTTGCCAAAAAAAAAATCATATAATTTTTCACGTTTATCATAATTAAATATTGATTCGTCACATTTCTCACAGAAAATATTTATCTGAAAGTGCTACTAAACATGGTACAAAATGTCAAACGAAATCGACTTTTATCCGGTACAAATTTTCTATATAAATTATAAACTGTAGTGACCGCGAGAATTATTTCGGTAAGTCATACCTAGTTCGTGGTGGTATGATTAAGAAAAATGAAAATTTAACGATGAAAAAAAACCCAATGATTAAATATTGAAATTTAGCTGTTATTATAACCCATACACAAAACGTCTTTTCTTTGTTTCCACTGAATTCATTCAAAAGGTCATAAAAAAGACTTTTTATGTGGTAATTAATCGTGTCAACAGCAATGTCTGCAGATAATAGAAAGCTTTTTATGCATATCAATAATTGACAAAATATTAGTAAAATATAACAATTACAAAATGTAAGTATACACGACTACTGACATTTTAAAAGAATTGCGCATTATGATTGCGTTTTTTTTTAAATTGTTAAAGATTCAGTAACGGCCGGATGCGACTCAAAAGTTCCCACGAGGCAAATTTTTCAAAAATAACACTTGGAAATTTTATTGCGCACCTATTATAATAATTTATTATAGTTTGTACCAGGTTTTAGTATACCATAAATTATAATACCTATACAATATATATGGGAAAAGTTTAAATATTCACAAAATGAATAATATTATTTGACCTGATACAATATTGCAAATTATTACTTTTATTCATGTCTACAAAATATAGGCACATAATATATATTATAAGTATTAAATATATACAAAACAAAAAAGGCTGATACTGTCCATGGGTTTGGATACAAGTTAGAAGTTCGTTTAAACATGGCTTGAAATACTTTACTTTAAACGCTTATGCAAATAAATGAAACGTTAATTTTTTTTTTTTTACCACTAAATGAAATTTATAACGAACTTCATGTTAAATTTTCAACAAAAAACGAAAAAATTTAATATAATAAAATCAAAAACGCGACGCTCCATAATTATTTGTCCGTTTTTCTTACAAGCACGTTTTTTCCAGTTTTTAACAATTATAAAAACCGTTTGAAAAATCCATAAACAATGCAGCAAAAGAGTTTTCTCAGCAATTTTTGATAAGAGTAAGATTTCTAGTGAACTAATTGTAAATATTCATAAAAAGAAAAAAAACTGATACCTGGGCCGGGTGCGCCAGTGTTGTAGGTGGAAAGTTTGAAAGATAAGATACATAAAGTTATTTAATTTAGACATGTAAATAACGATAAACCATTGCTAATGAAAAACAATTCAGAGCAAGTTTCTTCGGCTGTATATATTTTGAATGCTAATTTTACGATTTTCGTCAAAATTTAATTTTAACACTTATAAAATAAAAAAAATTTTACAGAACTCAATTCTTTTTTTTGAATGAATTAATGAACGTTCTGTCAAATTTTCAAGCATTTTTATTTACTATTTAGTCTAACAATTTTGTTCAAAGAGTACTTACCAAATAAAAATTATGCAAAACTTCTAAAATGAAAATGTCCATAAATAGTTCAAAACTGCCTTAGACATTTTAAAAGGCAAATATTAGTTATACATCGAAATTTCAAGTCACTACGAATATGCTACTTAATTACAACAAAAATTCAAATTGGAAAATAATAAAAGAATAATTTTTGTAGATTTTCCCGTTCATTCTACGTTTTTTTTTGCTCAATTATTAAAACACACAAACAATTACAGGGAATATTATAAAATGACTTTCTTAGTCAACAACTAGATTAAAAATTCAACAAAAAAAATATCATTTGTCATTTTTCTATTGGATCAATATTTCTGGTAATAAACATAAAGCGTAAAAATGTAAAATAATGAAGTTGTAACGCTGTAGATTTGTCAGTTTTCATTGAACATTTTTCTCTGGTTATTCTAAATTATTATGAGAAATACTTCGAAAATTAAAAAACAAATTTCTATGTTATCAATGAGATTAAAAATTCAACAATAAAGATGTCATGTGGTTTTTCTATTGAAATAATATTTTTGGTAGAAAACATAACCCGTAAAATTTAAAATAAAGGAATCCGAACATCGTAAATTTGTTCGTTTATCATTTTTCTTTTTCCAGTTTTCCCAATTATTTGAAACACGACTTGGAAAATCAATAGATAACCTCTCTCGTGCACCAATAAAGCAAGATTTCCTTTCAAAAATAAGTACTAAACACGATTTCTGGTAAAAAAGTGTTTTACATACAATACACACACAAACACAAAATCAATGTATCCCTCCCTACACTCTTAATCTGAAAAACGCTCATCGTGCCTAATAAAACCAATAGATTCCTTACTACACTCTGAATTTAAAATAAGCACATAATCATAATAAAACCATCACTGCATTCTTTGCTTCACTCGGAATCTAAAAACGAAAATTTTAGATTCTTACCGATACTACCTAGTTATCGTTTACCCGTAAATTTATAAAATCTCGTTTGTTTTAAAGCCCGAACTAGACAAATTGTTTGGGGTTTGACCAAATTATTTTGTGTATCAATGGTTATACTTAGAATTCGTACTTTTACCGTAAAATAATCATTATCATACTTCTTTGCTCGTGTAATATTATCGTATAGCAAATAATATAGGAATCAACACGAATGTTACAAACGCGTGTCATCGTGACACATGTAGCGGTTACGTAATGTAGGTATTTGTTATTCGGCCATACGGAATATTGTATGGGCACCTGATCAGAAAGTATATAATGCAATATTTTATTTAGTATATTATAGAACAATCGAAAAATCGTCCAAGCGTGGAATAATAATAATTTTAAAATGAAAATAAAATACGAAATTTTTCTTTGATTTGTAAATAATACTAGGTCTGTGTATATAACGATATATTGTTACGACAATGTACGTCCAACTGTTTGTTCGGGATACCAATCGACGTAAAAAAAAAACGTAACAATAACGTAAGAAGAGATAGAGAAAAAACTAGAAAAACAGATCGAAAAACTTTATGAAACAGATCACGGAAGACAAAGAAAAAACAAATCACGAAACACTTAAAATAGCTCTTGCAGATAGGAAAGAGTATAGAAGGTCCATCGAAGTTATTTAATAAATCTAATAATGATTGAAAAAACAAAACAAAAATAAATATGGCAATATGTTTATTGCGTGACGGGTTTGTCATTATTTTTAATAACCAATTGTTAAATTTATACATCCGAGGGGGGGGGGGGAATCGCTAACCGAGATGCAAGACAAAAAACTACCAATGGATAAAAAAAAAACATGTATAGATGCGAGTTTGCACACATGACTTAGTTCACTTCGTATCAGTGCGAGTATGATATTATATTACCTAATAATATTATTACACCACGAAGAGCTACGATAAATACTTTGAAAATGATTTTTAACATACAGTCAACCTACTAGATTCTACTAAAACCTATGATATATTATACGTGCATTTATAATTATAATATAGACAGTGTCATCACGATATTAAAAAATTATAATTGTCCGAAGGAGTGAGGAGAATACAAGAAATGTTTGTTTTTTTTTTTTCTTTAAATTTATTCAATATTGTATATTTGCGGAGACTATACGATTCTTTCATCGCAAAATATATAGGGTAAATATTATACGGTTTTACATTACTTTAATATAAATAATATTCAATTTGAAGAATAAATCGATTAACATAACAAAGTATCGGATGTTAAATACTAATAGTAGGAGCAGACGGATTGAGAGGGAAAACGAACGACATCCCACACTCGACGAAATTAAATAAATTCAGTCGGCGCATTCATTTGCGATCCGTATTGTCGATTTGTGAGCG
The DNA here is from genome assembly GCA_902439185.1 of Cinara cedri. Classification (NCBI taxonomy): domain Eukaryota; kingdom Metazoa; phylum Arthropoda; class Insecta; order Hemiptera; family Aphididae; genus Cinara; species Cinara cedri. The sequence continues at coordinate 17,574 of CABPRJ010000954.1, read as the reverse complement.
CAAAAAAAATATTCTCATTTTCTTGAAGAAAAAAAAGAACAAAAGTTAGTACAAGTCAGCAAAAAAATAATAATAATATCCGAGTCGGCATTCTACGCAGTTACACACCCTCTCAATTATTTTCTTAGCGCCACGCCGGCCCGGCCAAATATTTATGATTTATAAGCATTTGAAGTTTAGAAGAGTAGAGTAAGTATAGTGTAGTAAAATTTCGCGGGACAGTAAATTATTTTACGACCGCTTCTACAGGCCACTTATCTAAACTTTAGATGATTATAAATCATAAACTATCTGTTCCATATGCAATATCTATATGTACGCAAACATTTAAAAAAATATATATGTATATATTTTTTTCATATACTTACTTTTAATGCACGTATAGGTATTTTCCATACTGAAAGTAAAAGTAGATGCTTTGATTTGAAAAAAAAAAAAATTAAAAATCAAAAATTATTGAAGTATATTATTATCTTGTATCTTTAAAGGGAAAAGTAAAAAAAAATTTGAAACATAAACCATTTTATATTTAGCTACATGTTAAATAGATTTATTGTTTTAATTTTATGTTTATTTGTTATAAAATATTTAATAAATTTTAGTTTAAGTAAATAATATATCATAATTTTTATATACTATTTTATGTACGTAACATAAAATACCAACCATCAATTCATACGATTAGTGCATCGTAACTTGAGACACCTAAATATGAGTGTAAAAATATACATTAACTACAAATAATATTATTGATATTATGTTCGAAAAAAAAAGTTTGGTGTCTATTTAAAAATCAGGTAGATTAATTAAATTGAGTAGATCAGGTGAGGCAGTGCGTATCAAGCTTTGGATAGAGGATAATTTCCATAGGTAACCCTTAATATTTTAAAAATTTAAAAAAATAATAATGTTTTAAAATTGTTTACATTTTTAAGAATTAGAGAAAACAGAGAAAAGTCCTACAAGTTAGAGTAAAAAAAAAAAAAAAAGGTAAAAACTTAATACTTTACTGCACGAGTTTTGTCTGATAACGTGACAACGCGAAATATAATATTCCGTTTGTAGAATATGTAGGTAATATAATTTAATTTTTCTATCGTAATTTATTATTTAATTTATAATATTATTATGCATCGGGTACAACTTTAAACATTTTATGATACCTACTAAGGTTCGGAGATAAAAGTTAAGGAATTATCCTTTCTATACTGAAAATATAATTATAACATATTTAATTTTATGCTCTCGGAAATATTAATGTATTTGCTGGTGTATTTATTATGTGAAGTTTAAACATTGTACTTTGGTTCGCGTCTGATTATAATAATAATCATTATGACTGCGTGGGTAGGTATTTTCAAAGTCAATACGGTTTACAATCGGATCATAGTATTCTGATTATACTGATTGTTACTTAAATCTCAGTTCTCGCTATACTTAACAATATACTATGTGTTAATATACATATAACTTACTATAACCGGTGGCGGGTTTATAAACGGGGCAACCGTCCCAGGACACTCAAGGTGTCAGAATGTTATGAGAAAAATTATAAAATACTGAATCACTACTTAATTAGACAATTGCGTATTAAAACTATGATGAATAATTAATTAATAAATATTATTCAATATCTTTGGAATATATTTGGCGTTTAACTGGTATAATAAAAATTAACAAGTGCATTATTATCACTAATATTTGAATGTAATCATAATTTCATACTTCGTTAAATTTGAGACAATGTGTGATTTTGTAACAATACATTCCCTAACGAAAATGAAAGAAAACTCAAAAGGACTTTTATTCTGTATAATATTCTATTACGCATTTGCCATTATATTATATAATATATTTATGTGTGTGCGTGTGTGTGTGTGTGTGTAGACATTATCTGGCGAGTTTTAAAAAGGACACCAAATAAAAATTGGCCTTGGGCGGCAAAATCCTTAATATGCCACTGACTATAGCGTGAGTATAAGTATAACCAGATACTACAATCACACGACCGACGATCTATTTCGGAAAAAAAAATTAAAACAAATCGTGTTAACAATCGTACACTGCACGATCATATTATTATTATTGCGATTACTATGATACGCGGTACTCGAATATATATATTTTTTTTAATCTGCCATTATATAACGTTAATTTTTGATGAAACGAAAAGTAAAAATGAAATTAAAAACGCCGCCCGTCGTCGTCATTATCTCGATCCTTTCAACGTTGCGTTTACACTGTATATACGCGCGTATATATATGCACATAGTATAGCATATAGAATGTGTATACATTTGCTGGTTATATTAAAAAACGAATAAACCGTCAAGTTTTTTAGTATGCCAGTATATAACTACGGGCTATGCGTACAGCGAGTAGCGACACACGCGATCGCGAGGCCTCCGGAACATTATTTGAAAACGATATTTACGCATATTCCTCACAGTCGCTGACGTACGGTTCAATAAGTCATTTTGGATACAGGGTGTAACACGAAGATCCGATACCTGAAAAAACTTTTGTTCGGTTCAATATTTTTAAGATTTGTTTTCTTGTGTTAATTTCTGTACATTCCATTAAAATGTAATATTATCATCATATACTTATTGTACCTACCTATACGATTCGTATAAAGGCTCTCCGCGTGTACGAAAATTCTGCTCGGGTACGTCATGATATCTATATAATATATTGCCTAATTACATAATAATAATAATAATAGTATAATCAAAAGGAAAATGATCGACTAATAATAGGCGATCTGTAGCAGAAAAGAAAAGGAATCCCTTTATAATAGTTATAAGGATTTGCCGGGATTACAAAGAAACGCGGCTACAAAAGGACTGCAGTAAGTTCAAACGATCCGGTTAATGGCGGGTCAAAAAAAAAAGGAGAAATAAAATCTAAGAAAATACTGAGTATACCTATGAGTCCAGCGTGCATTGTACCCGGGTACAATGCAGGAAATAGCCAGGGTGTACATAACGGTCTTGTTAAGATGTATCGGTCCGGTTCAAAACATCGTTCACCTATTCGGTATACTACCTATATTTTTTGTACGTCCTCACAACATTTACAACTTTGAATTCCCCGTCCCCCTCGTTGATTGAAATAACAGAAAACATTATGTAGGTTTACCTACCTACCTTCACGTGGCTACACGGATAGGCACTATAGGCAGTGAACGAATGTACGAAACCCGTTTTGAACAATGTCAATCATCTTCAAACCATCAGCTGTGACTGACTACTGTATTGTATATTTCAAATATTTTTATTTCTATTATGTACACTCGATTGAAGAATTATAATGGATAAATAATAATAATAATAGATTGCAAATAATAAATAATAGATACCTTACAATTGAAATATACATATAATAGTGTAATTAATGTAATAATGTAGATAATAATTTACTATTAAATTTAATAATTCACGACTTAAGAAAATGGTAAAAATCTATACATTCTTAGTTCTTACAATATTTGCAATTTTTAGTAAACGATTAATTTAAAACAATATCAGTTTTTTTATCTGTAATAATATGTTTACATTGTAAAATTGTGTTTGAAAATAATTACCTATTTTCAATTGAAAAATTCAATACTTTCAGTAACTGGTAATTTGGCACAGTGAGTTTATAAAAAAAAAAAAAAATGGAACATTAAATGCTATTCAGATGGTAGAGTGAAATTTGTATTTAATGTAATCGTAAAAGTAATGCACACTTTGTATCTATAAAGAGGTACCTACTCCGAATAATAATATAATAATATAAATATATTATTATCTACCTGTGTAAAAGAAAAAAAAATAATAATCATTATTACGTAGGTACAATAATAATTTATTTTCACGAATTGATAAAAATGTATATTAATATAAAAAACGAAATTAAAAATAAAAATTCATAAGCAATCGGATCACAAAAAGAATAAAAAATAAAAATAATACCTAAAAAAGTTTCAAAAATTATATGTCAGAAGTGGGATTCGAACCCACGCCCACAGAAGTGGACTGCGACCTGAACGCAGCGCCTTAGACCACTCGGCCATCCTGACCGTGTGTGTAATGTACATTATGTTCATTATTAAATAAAATAAGTTTGCACAAAATAATATTATTGTTGCCAAACCGTTTAAATAGCAAATAAAATATCTAATATAACATCGTCAGGATGGCCGAGTGGTCTAAGGCGCTGCGTTCAGGTCGCAGTCCACTCTGTGGGCGTGGGTTCGAATCCCACTTCTGACAAATAATTTTTTGCATTATTTTCAGCGATGTTTTTCGTATTTTTATTTCATATGACATCTTATTTTATATTTTCTCGGCTTACATACATCGATATTCGTCCTTATAACGATTACATTTTAAATAATAATTTTACATCACCGGACCAATTATAAGAACTCGCTGCGTATATTGTAATAGTATGCATATATTTTTTTTTTATAAGTACGATAGTATTTTATTATTGTTTCTCCGGAACCGTGACAAACAAATTATTAATTCCGAAAAAAAAAAAAAATGCTCTATGAAAAAGTTGTTCGATGCAATACCGATATAATAGATATATGATACGTGAATTTTTAATTTAAATTACAAGAATAATATTATAATATCCTCTTATACACTTCTTAACCCATGTCCTCAATAATATTCACCGTCAAACTGGAAAAAAAATAATAACTACAACAATTATAATATTTTTCATCAGCGTTTATTAAAAGTGCTAAAATACATTAAACGTCGTAATATTATTATGAGTACCTATTTAGCCACTGGAGCAATACCTATAATAAAACCAACTGCTGTTTTGCGGCAGAAAAAGACATTTATTTTTAAAAACCGGACATTTGAATTGAGTTGATTTTGTTTAATTTTCAATATAAACAAATTGAATGTTGAAAATACATAAACATACACACTGCATGTACATAAAATTTAAATTTTAAAATGATTATATTAATTTTTTAACTAAAAAATAAATTTCATCTGTCCCTGGTCTTTCGTCTCAATTTTGTTTAGCATTTTTATAGATCCAATAATGTTTTATCCACATAAACGGAAAATATTACATGTGAAATGCCTCGTTGTTCACAATTTTATCTACTGGAAACTAAATAAAAACAAACAACTGGGAAATTTTCAAATATTACTTTTTATCTAGATGAGTAATTTGTAAACCTGTGGTTACCAAAAAGACAAAATCGAAAAAACAGAAATCGGTATTGCGTAAATATTCCCGTTTTTTCAAAGTTTTGCCCTATATTATTAAAAAAAATCACAAGAAAAATGCAAACAAATCTCACAAAAATGATCTTTGTGTTTTAAAAGTACAACATTTGCTATACCAGAAGTCAACTCTGATGTTGATAATCGGAACAAGATATTTGTTATTTCGAACAATTATCCAAATAATGAAAATTCATCTTGGTAAAATTATATTATAGCTCCTTTGCTACACTCTGCAGAGTCTAAAATGCGTATGATATTATTTTATCCCGTCAAGACAACAACGAAGTAATTGCTAAAGAATATTCGTTATTTCTTCCAATTCCTTTTTGATGTCTTGACGGTTAAACAATTTTATAATATCATCTGATATAAAATACGCGACAGTTGAACGGATAAAACAATAATTTCAGCGGTAGTGGCGACGAGACGATTTGGAAAGCCGAACGATTTGTTTTATTATAGGTGTCTACCGGAATGCGAGGTCGAGTGAGCGGGAGGAGATGAATCGGACTACTTAATGGGCTATATACACTACTATATATACCCGACTATATAGGTATGTATAGTCGGGTCTTGGGGCGTGGGTTAATATTAAATCCGAGACCGACTGTGATAACCATATTATATTATCGTCAATTTTCGCGTAGTGCGCGGTCTTATGTTGCGTATTCCGTATAATTGAAATGCAAAAAAAAAAAAAAAAAAAAAAAAACGAGGGGAAGGGGCGGGAGAACGTAATAAAAATTGAACATTCGGCAAACAAGACAGCCGCGCGGCAGCTCGTACCGTCCCGCCGCCGAGACGGGCGCAGCGTACAAATGTTTTTTCCCCTCCGTCGCGGTTCTCTTAGATTAGATTCGTTTTTTTCGTCGTTATTTTTTTTCCTCGCGTCTTCTGATGAGGTGAACTCAAAGCTCGTTACAGAACCCCACGATGTTTAATAGTCTTGGCAACGGATCAACCGACTTAGCCAAAATAACGTTAACGCATTGTAGTATTTTTTTTCTCCCCCCAACCCCTACCAAAATCTCCTTCCTGTCGTATATACTGCACCCGTATGATGGGTAAGGTTTTTCTACGCACACGCGCTCACGTATAGGACATATTATTATTACGGACCTAAATAAAGAAAAACGATTGCAGCGCAACGAGAACTGGATCGACCCGGTCGGGAAATTAACAAAACGACAAACGTTTAGACCTTTGACGTCCGGTATTAAAAAGCCAGGTAGGAAATATTCTGAAATTTAAAAAAAGAGAAGCACATAAGTACACCCAATTATGATTTTATGTATTATACTTGGCTGTCCTGGTCTCATCTATATAATATCATAAAACAGTTGTATGCGCGTTTATAATCTTTTATAATATAGTAACAAATATAAAAGATACATAAATATACTGTACACATAAATAATATATTTATTGTGGCGAAACATATTGTAGAAAAAAAGAATTATCTGAACATACGAGAAAAATGATGAAATATCTCTCGTTTACTTTTTGAACTTAAAACCAAAACGTTAATACAATACATTCCGCAAGGGGTTTATTTCATGGCATGGTTTAAAGATTTGTTTCATCTTGTTTACTTTCTACAAAGTATTTTGAATTATTTACATGTTTTCCCAAGAGGTCTGAATACGGAATAAGACACAAGTTCAGCGGTTGTTGGGTAAATGGGCATGTTGAAAATTGCCACTCACTTTTACGAGAATAAGTAGCATAAAATAGTTTGAAGAAAAATACAACAGCTGTGTAAATATTTTTAGAATTTCAAAAATATATTAAATTGTATAGTATTTGTCTTATTACAGAAATCCCGCAACAACAATAATGGTATAATAAAATATATAACAAAAACCTGTTTTATACTTCACAACACTGAATGATAAATTCATACTGTTCAATTTTAAATGCTTGAAAATAAATTTAAATAAACAAATAAGTAGACAAAAGCGCAATTAAAATAGCTATTTTCTAACGATTTTCGAGTACTGGGAAGTTTTTACATTCTAATCTATCTTAAATACCTACCGAATACCGACAATATCCAGGTTGATGTCGTATAAATAATTATATAATTAAATATTTGTTAAATTACTTTTTTGTTAGTCTGTTATCGAGCCATAACGAACTACCGAAAATATAGTAAGCCAAACAAACAAAACATGTCAGTACTTATCGTATAAAACAGACAATACTTCTAAATTTCATTTTAATTGTATTCAATTTCACCTACGATGCAACCGTGGCTTTCAAATAATTTAATCATGGAGTGATAAGGATTATTTTTTAACAACTATTTTATTCACATATTTTGTATGTGTATGTAGATATGATATATATTCTAAATACCGAAGAGAAATGAGATCTTTGGGTGGACATGTCTCCCTAATCATCACTCTGCTTGACTACCCTCGCAACGAAAAATTCTATAATAATAAAAATAAAAAAATTTAACATTTTTGCTGTTTTTGAATGCGATATGATTATAATGTGACAACGATTATTGTAAGAATTCAAACCATTCGAAAACAATCATCCTAACTATACAACATAATATCTTGTTAAACTTTTAGACATCCGCCTCGTTAAAAAATATTCTCTACGAACGCCGTTTCGAAAACCCAAAGTCTGTCCTGTTTTTATTTAAAAACGGAACAAATTGGGAACGAAAAATGCATAAACCTAACCGTTAGTTTTATCGTCGTCTTCATTATGGGAAATGAAAAACTACCCGCTATTGATTTTCAAATAACAACCTACATTAAAAATTCCATAAAAAGATGACGTTTTAATTTAAATACATTTTGGTGTGCACATTTTTAATTTCCGTCAACCCCGTTTGATCGGTGTAAATAAATTAAATTACCCTATACACTCGCGATTGACATTATCACTGTGCCGTTCAAACATTCCGCCTATACTATCGCGGAGGCCTACCCGCGGGACGCGAAATACGTCCGGGAGTTTTTTTTTTTTTTTTTTTTTTTTTTTATCGGATATTTTGTCGTAACAACCATACGAAAATAATATGAAAATTTACGCGTATTTAACGTTGCGATGATACGTGAATATAAGTTTATAATACGATTCGGAAGAAACAGAACTTTACAAACTATATCTCAGGCGTAATCTCGCACCATACACAATATATATACACGTCCATATAATAATACAGTATAAATCAGGCGATATCGGGATTAGACGTCCCGCAACCTCGGTAATATATTGTACTATCGGAGTTAGGCCGCCGTACAGTGTGGCGCACCATTTATCTTAAAGCGACAGTTTCATCATTATATTTAATGGTATCGACGAGTGTTTACAATCGGAATAAATTTAATACAATTATTGTGATAATACACGGTATACGATTATGAACCACGCAAAACCGCATAATAATAATAAATAGTAATTTACTATATTATTATGTTCTATAATTGTAAATCGTAATAATTACAAATTAAAAAACATATATATATATATACACAAACGAGAATCGGACGCTAGAGTCCGGATTCTCTCCCTACTCTATGCTATATCGGATAATTACTCTCCGTACAATAATATTGTTAAATAAACAGATAATAAACTACTCCGTTACATAGTTAATCCCGAAGGAGAATGTTAAAATTCAAGTTTGAATTATGTGGGTGAGTGTACGTTGAAACCACCAAAAGACCAGAATCTCAGGCTTCAGTGTTAAGAGTTCTACAGGGGCGGTCAGAGTTAAAAACAATGATTGATTTTTTCCTCCCGAAACAATATAATCAGTGGTGCCCAAGTGTTTCATAATACTTGTGGCATAATTTATAATTAGCACCCACATTTACGCCCGCGTTAAAACATAATTGTACTATAGTTTATAGATACTATTTAGAGTTTGCGTAATTAACCTATACTACAACAACAGAGACAATACGTTTTTAAATAGTAATAGTCTGTCTTGACTTTTACATACCTAGCCACTAGGAAATCGTTAAAGATATAGCGGTCGGTGCATAGGCCGGGATGCCGGGTGCCACTGAATATAGTAATATTTATATTCAACCCTACTTGTATCACTTCAATTCACCTGTAACACAATTACTCTTCCTGAGTTTAAGCCCATTTGGTCCGGAGAGAGCCCATAAGTAGTGGGATAATGATAAACACATACGTATTACAATAAACAGTAGTATAGTTAAATTAGTACCTATAAACGATAATTTCAATTTTCCGTAAAAATACAGAAACAAAAAAAACCTGACACAGGTACTGAAATTAGCATAATTGTGTATTATCGGGTAAATATATTTGGGTATAAAATATACGGAAATTTCTAGTTTATATACTGTATAGTTACATTATAAAAGCATTACATTATTATCAATGAAATCAAAAAAAAAAAAATGTTTGTTCAGACCGTGTACCTTGACTAATTAAACACCGGGTAATAAATAATAAATAATAAAACAATTAAGTAAAAACAAAAATTATTAAATAGCTTATTTAACGAATAAAAATTATTAGTCGCGGTATTTTATCCCATTCGATATTGTTTGGTCTGTAAATAAGTATGTAGTATTCAACATAATTCGTATATTATATTATTATTACATAGGTACTACCAGTGGCGGTCAAATGGTTTTGTGATGGGAGTAAGGATAATTTTTTAAGACATAGTATTATTTGCATAATCTTTTTTTATCACTATACGGATATAATATAATATACAAAACGATTTTATAAGCGTGCTCACTCCATTTGTATGGTTATGCATGAATTCAAATTCTGATTTTTTAGAATTTTTACGTGCGGTAAACGGCAATATTTTCGCATAATGTTTATATTTTTTTAAATTTAAGGAGTATCCTGTGATAATAACAACTTTGGTTTTTGTAAGGAATGAGAATCTACATATTTTAATGTGAATTATAATAAGATGATTTTTTTTACAAAATTTAGATGTATTGTAATCGAAATCTAAACGGAAAGTTTTCGAGTTATCCTTCTTTAAATACAAAGAGTAATGGTGTTTTATTGTGGTTTGATATCGACTGTTTTATAGGAGTTGCGCATAGGCGTTTTCTTGTTTTGAACTATGCAGTTCTATCATCCTTTAGTTTTTAAAGTGGACTAACTCAGAAAATTTCCATTCAAATTTTGATTAAAATACGTTAACATTTTCAGAAAAATCGTCTGTTTGACAATTTGCATTAAAAAAACGTAAGTTCTCATTTGAAAACCAAAATCGGTAGTGTCACAAGTTACTTTTGAAGTGTTGTGAAAAATCTAAGTATTCGGAAGTATTATTTTTTACTACACTTAAAAATCCGAAAATCAGAATTTAAGTTTATGCATAATTCGATAGACAAATGGGGCGAGCGTGCTTAAAAAAAATCCCTCTATATATTATTATATATATTTAAGAAAAATTAGGCAACGGGGGGATATATCTCCCTTAGTCAACTCCCTTACCCGACCCATTTGACCGCCCCTGGGTACCATAAAATCCACGTATCGAATCCGCTATTATATTTTTAAATATTTTTTAACATATCGTATCAAGGACCATCCATCATCACAACGAGGTACAATAATAACGAATAAATTTTTACGGTCCCCACGAAATAATGTTAAAATAACGTTTTATTTCCATACGAAATAATAAATATATATAAATAAATTATGCGATTTGAAATAATAATGAGATGCCGTTGCCACCGCCGCCGACGATAGTGTATTTTTATTAGATTTAGATTTTATTGCGCTCCGAAAAATCGATATAATATTACAATATTTATATCTATCGTGTGAATTGGGCGAATATTGTCTCAATCGTATTTTCCTCGTTTTTATTTACTAGCCGATATTATATTCGCATTAAAGTTATTTTGGCGCATAGTCGAATCGTGGATCGTTTGTAACATCACCGTAAAATCACGTTCGTCGTGACAGTTAATTGCATATTATACGATGATAGCTGAAGTACTGTACACGACAGATGCAAATCCGTCAATAACCGTCACAGTTGTGTGCGCCGTTGAAAAATTAAGGATTATATTCTTTCACTATCCTCTACCCCCCCCCATTGGCTTGAAAACACAACGGATATGGATATTTTTTATTAATTTAATCGTTCGGCCATGGTACGAAGAATATTTTGATTTACTAATTAGAAATTGACATTTTTGGGCATATAATTAAAATTCCCATAGTCTAGTTGGGTAGATAAGAAAACTCTAAGGTTTATTTACAATTATTATTTGCTACATCTTTTCTCATTAAAAATTCCTGTGCACGGCACTGGTACATCACGATCAAAAAACTGTCAGATTTATTCTAGGTGCGCATTCAGAGATATTTTTGTGGTGGCTTACAGCTTGTTTTATTTACAAGGCCCAAAACTCGATTAACTTTTATTTAAAACCACTTTTCCCATAGCAATTAGGAAGGGAAAGTCTGTAATCTCTTTAACCCCACGGATAACTATTAATTATTTATTAATAATTTAATAAAGAACATTGTAACTATTTCCTAATGCTGCAATGGATTTTATGAATGAATCTATCTACAGTTTACATGCTTATCGTGATGACGTACAATTTAGTTAATTCTAACGTATAAAATATTTTAGTTAAAAATTTGACTACGTCATCAATTCATATATTTTAAGCATTTAAGTCACAAGTATTGATTTTTATTCCACGCGATGACGAAGGCCGTTAAACTGAATATATCTATAAAATATACACGACTGAATAAACATAATGATATTATATTTTATGTAATCATAAAAACAGACTGCAGCGTCTGATTATTATTATAAAAAAAAAAATACAAATTTAATTTACTTAAAGTTTGTATTCACCAAATAACCACCGTAACTAGCGTGGCTATAATGCATAATAAAAATAATAATAAAAAAAAAGGTCTAAAAAGACTTACACAGTTACATCACGTTTTTCGTGGGTTAGGTATGTAAAATTTTTATCCAAACTTGACAGGGAAAACGTTTTAAAATTAAAAATATATATATGTATATATATATATATATATATATATATATTTATCATTCACGTTTTGGTTGTTATTGTGATATATTATTATAGTAACGGTCCCACGTGGTCGGAAAACGGAATCTGCACGAGGTCTTATATTGCATTTTCATCTCGTGTGTGTGGAAGCTGCGCATAGCAGCGTCCGGAGCCGAGTCTCTTATCGCCAGTTTTTTTTCCGTGGACACGTCGCCGACCGGAACGGTACTTGAGTGCAGAGTTCGGGGGAAAAAAGAAAAAAAAGGAATTTTTCAAAGTACATTAAAAAAAAAAAAAAAACACGAGTAAAACTAATTTAACGGCACAAATCGTAATAAAAACTTGTTATTTTTTTTTTATCTCGCACCCTACACGTTGTCCAATCCGACGTATCGACTGGAAAGTTACGTAGGTATTTATTCTTTCGACGATCTTCTTGAATTCCCAATGCATACGCATTGATTTACCTACCCCGTTCAATTTATATAGTTTAATACCTATAGGTAGTTATTGGTTAAGGTCACACAAAAAGTAGATAGCACTATCGTAAAATCATTTATTTCATTACATTATGTTATTTAATAATCAGTTATAAACGCACAGTCTATACGAATTATTATTATTATTACATTATAGCATTGTGTTTTATAGAGGTATGGTTTTAAATTTCAAATGTCGAACCTTATCGCTAGGAATTTTTGTAAAATAGAAAAAAAAACCAACATTAAACTATACGACGAAAGTAATCTTTAAGTTTATTCATCTAAATTCAGTTCTGCAAAATCATTATTTTTTTTTCATAAGTGATAATTATTATTATCAAGATGTATTTTATAATAATAATGTACCTACACTGCAACACGAGTGAAAATATCGAAGTTTTTTTATTTAAAGATCTCTTGCGATATTTTTCCATTTTAGATACCGAATATAGCAAAGAAACCTTTCTTTTTACTAAAATATGTTTTGATTTTTTTTTAAAAAAAAAAAAAAGTACAATTTTAGGATAACACGAATTCTCTGATTATTTCATTCTATACCTTAAATGATGAAAACAACAGTGGCCTTACCATGGTGTCAAATATGTTTTAAATTAGGTTTAGGATAACTGTTTTGCGATTTTCAGTTTCTTATTTCATTGAGGAGCACATTAATTTATATCTTTGTCAAACGGCCATCTACAAAAGTGCGAAACAGGTTATAAATGTGTTATACCTATCCTCGAAGTTTCAGCTATTTAACAATTTTAAATTTATTATTGCCGAGATAATCCTGCCAGGGGAGGAGTGATAAGATTTTTCTAGCGTGTTATTATCTTCTAAAAAATCTAACAGGGGGACAAGGTTTCGTACGAAAATGTTACTTTCAGTAACATTTGCCTAGTATTGTCATATTTATATCAGTTATTAGTTAGGTAGTCTTTATCATTAATAACAAAAGTTTGATATACTGTGTGAAATATCTTATTTAAATATCTAATTAAATATCGTTATGCTTGTTATCAGACGTATGGAATAATATTTTTTAAAATTATCTGTATAGTAAATTATTAAATTTTTAAGTAGTTGTGGATTGCGACCATAATATTACTGCAGCAGAACAATGTGTATTTACTTAGAAATGTGTAAAACATAGACATGCATTACTGAAAAATTAAATTAATCGCACTCTCGTTGTTTCTTTCACAATAATAATATAAAAAATTGCATTTTATATATGTTTTAGCATATAAATTTATTTACAGTGGTTTTATACAATTCACTTATGAGACCGCATAAATCAGAAAAAAAAAGAAGAAAAAAAAGAGGAGAATAAGAAATAGCGGACGATACAGAATAATAACTGAATGCATTTGTATTACTTATACAGTTATACTGTTAGATAATCTTGAAACAAATACTACGTTTTTATTAAAAATGTAAAGCATGACTGCTGCATTAATGCACAACCTCTCTACTCTATACTCGAACAATAATATTACTCGGAGATCACATAATCGAATGAATAAAGTAATCCGTTATGATAAATTTCAACTGCTACAAAATATAATATGTAAGTATTTATTTTACAAGTTGCACAGGTGTGAATAATTTAAACCATCCACCTACTTACTTACTGCTTACAAATAAACTCGCATGAATATAGATCACGAATCACGGGTTTTATATTGTATTGTATTACGCAATAAAAATTATTAAAACAAATATTACATAATATTATCCAGTCAAAATTATTCTATTTATTTATTTACTAATTATTAACCTTCTATTTTTACCGGTTCATTGTACAAAATAACGCCCGTATAAAATAATACGTACCACTATAGCACTCACTGCAATGCGTAGGACGCCCGTGCTCGCAAGAACGTTCGATACTATTAGATATGACAGCAACGTTATGCTTGAATTCACGTTCGGTTCGGTTAGATTAGGTTAGGTTAGGTTAGGAAAGTTTATGGGTTAGCATAAAATATAAATAAATGTTTTATAATAACATTATCAAAATTAATAATACGTGAGATTAGTGAGATTATTAGTAATACGTGAGATGAACATTTCGGAGGGAGTTATATTAGGACAGATCAGAATTGGAATGCTAGCATATGCGGATGATATCGCTCTCCTTGGTAAATATTTNTAACATCGCAGCCAACTAGAGTAACGACAGGACTTCGGCAAGGGGATGCTTTGTCTCCAGTGCTGTTTAATTTAGTACTGGAGAGGGTAATACGTGAGATGAACATTTCGGAGGGAGTTATATTAAGACAGATTAGAATTGGAATGCTAGCATATGCGGATGACATCGCTCTCCTTGGTGAAGATTTAGATATGATAAAGAGATTGGGAATTAATCTAATAAATACGGCAAAAAAAGTGGGCCTAACCGTTAATGAGGAAAAAACATAGTACCTTGTGGCTAGCTGAAGAAATAGAAATGGCGGTCTGGAACAATATATCAAAATTGAAGAACTCAAGTTCAAAAGAGTGTCTCAATTTAAGTATCTAGGGTCGATGATAACGGAGGATAATGACATCAAGACAGAGGTGTCAACAAGGATACAACTTGCGAATAGAGGATATTATGGACTTGAAAAAGTCTTGAAATCGAAGGCCTTATCCAAAGCTCTAAAAATCAAAATGTACATGACTCTACTAAGACCGATTGTTCTATACGGCTCAGAAACTTGAGGGCTGAGAAAAACAGAAGAATCAAGGTTAATGATATTCGAGAGAAAAGTTCTGCGGAAAATTTTTGGCCCGATATTCGATAGGCAAACGAATGAATGGAGAAAACTTCATAACGTGGAACTCCAAGGACTTTTCCAGAGGCCGAATACAGTTAGAGAGATCGCCAAGCGGAAACTAAGTTGGGCAGGACATGCTTGGCGAAAACAGGGTACTTTGATAAAATGGGTGATCGAGGAAGAGCCTAATGGAAAAAGCCCATTAGGTAGACCTAAGTTAAGATGGGATGATGGTGTGAAGAGAGAAGTGGAAAAGATAGAGCCTGGTGTCAAATGGAGAGAAGTANAATAAGTTGGGCAGGACATGCTTGGCGCAAACAGGGTACTTTGGTAAAATGGGTGATCGAGGAAGAGCCTAATGGAAAAAGACCACTAGGTAGACCTAAGTTAAGATGGGAAGATGTTGTGATGAGAGAAGTGGAAAAGATAGAGCCTGGTGTCAAATGGAGAGAAGTAGCGGAGGACAGGGATAGATGGCAAAGTTTAGCGTTTTCAGGATGGTCTTAAGGACCGTAACTAAAAGAAGAATAAACTATCAAAATTTAAATTTAATTTATAAAATATAGCTCAGAAATGCTTTGAATATTTTTAAATTTTTACCCTTTCTAGAAAAGGCAAGTATAAGTTTTCTGTATAAATTTCAAGTTTCTAGAAATATTTTTAACTAAATCACTCCAAAAAACAAAATTGAAAATAATATATTTTGTAAATATTCCAGTTTTTCCTACGTTTTTTCCCGGTTTTCCCAATTATTATGAAAACTGCTTGGAAAATCAAAAGATGACCTCCATAAAATACTACTCAAATAAAATTTTAAATTTTAAAAGTGCTACACTTAAAAATCAAAGCAAAATGTCTTGTAGGATAAAGTTGTTCACATAAAAAAAAAATAAACATCATTGTGACACCAATACATTTCTTACTCCACAGAATCTAAACTGACCATCGAATACGGACATTTTCCCTCTTGTCAGTAAACGAAAAATACACCGTCAAGGTTTACTACTGTTCTTTAAATTTCGTTTTAAGTTCGTATTATAAAAAAACCGATGGCTTTTTTGTAGGCCACATGTTATGACTATTAGTTGAACCTAACCTGATCGAAATACTGAAAAACTGAACTCAGAATGGTTTTTCGTATACAATAATTAAAAACTATAGTCTCCGATCGTCATTACGATGTAAAATATTTCCCTGTAAAATTTGATCGAGGTTTGTGGTTCAGTGGTTCCTCCGCGAAAACGTAACAGATGAATATTGAAAACTATATTATTGTAATAAATGTATAATGACGTAATGTTTACCTATGTGTAGAAAATATTTTATCTTTGTGTTGGATTGTCGATTTAGCATTTTGTACGCCCGATATTCACCCGGTTTATTGGGAAAAATATATTTAATGATCGTTGTAGCCAGTGGAGCCGAAGTCCAAAATTTTACTTATGACATTAGACACCTTCACATAAAATTTTGACACCCACCTATTTCTTATAATGATCTTACCAATTATAGTTATTATGTTGTCTATTAAACAAATTGTAATGCAAAAATTTGAAAATAATACACAAATGAGTAAAATATATCAGTTTCAGTGGAGTACCGAGGGTGGTAACGGGCAATGAGCCACGGGCCTAATGATATTTAAGGGCGCCTAAGATATTACTTTGAGTGGATGGAAAGATAAAAAAAAAACAGGTGATGACCTCTTTTGTTTAATAATATGAGGTATGCAGACGGGTGTATAAAAACAGGCAATGTCCTTTTTCTTTGCTCCAATTTAAGTAAATTGGTCCCCTACTCGGATTGTGCATTTAGCCCCCCCCCCCCATATTTTGCCACGGGCATTAGAAATTTTAGTTACGCACCTGATCAATTTCTTTACTATTTTTTTATTTTTTAAATATTTTAATATTTTTCATAATTATATTTTGCTTATTTAACAATATATTTTTTATTATTATATTTAAAATATAAGACGTGCTTTTTTATTTACAGGAGTTTTACATGCAAATATGTTAATAACATCTTCATTGTTAATGTATATGTTTTCATTTTTTTTAGG
>CABPRJ010000953.1:2385318-2396790 GCA_902439185.1 Cinara cedri | reverse complement strand
ATGACTTCACTTAATTACCTACACAACTCTTTCCTTTTTGAAAAATTGCTATCAATGATTTCATGATACACACTACACCGGTCGAGATCCGGGTGATATGTGCAGGATTTTCGGGCGTAGTCAATTTGCACCAAAATGTACCTTAAATGCATACAATATTTGAAACGTGCAGCAACATTCTTTAACTCTGATTTTAATTCGAACCAAAATAAATTCATGTAATTTGCACCATTTTAGGTAGTAAGCATTAGGAATTGTAATTTGCACCAAAATTCTAATATCTTATTCCTTTGATAGTCTTGTAACTACCAATCCACGAATTTATGATATTACAATATAATATATTGAGATATGAGAAGCTAAGGACAGGGAATATTCCATTTCGATTTTGTATGGTTATTTCACATCCCTATTTACACAGATTTATGGTAAGTAAATATTGACTTAATAGCTACTTTATAACAATATCAATAAACATTATTTACTATTTTTTTAAGCAACTTTATAAATTAAAACAAAAACATATAAAATTATAAAAATTAAAAACAATATTTTCATAAATTTGCCTTTTTTTTCCAATTGCTATAAAAACCACATGGAAATTAATTGTAAAACTAACGTATTTTTTGCTACGCACAAAATCTTAGTATTAAGTATACTTACCAAATAATAAACACAAAAGCATCGAAGTTCATTGTTTGTATACCAGTATACTCTTCAGTAATATATTCTAAACATATAGAATATAGAAAACCTGCTAATATCATGCCCATTAATGGAGGAAGGTAGACGGTTAATTTTGTCACTCTCCCGACAACCGTACTGATCACATATAATATTATGACGTAGATATAATTCATTGCGGCATTAATAATTTTATTATTACAATACTCTGTAGATTTGTTGTTTAATATCATATAATACAAATACACTAGCCACCATATGATCGATATCAATACGATTCCGGCCATTGTTTTTGCTACAGTGTTTTTAAATTTTAAGAGTTGTTTGTGACAATTTAACATAAACAAAAAACTGTTGTTCAAATATAATTCAACGGCTCGTGGATATTCATCTACATGTTCTGAATTTATCACAATATCGCATTTTATAATTTCATCTGATCGTTCTCCTATTAAATTAAATTATAAACAAAACGATTATTTAAAATATCTAATTTAGTATCAATGAACATTAATAACCTTATACCGAGGATAATATAAGTTAAGATAACTTATACCTAGTGCTCGAGATATTTTTTGCAAAGAAGCGTTCAATTAACATGTACCTAATTAATAATGTTTAAATATCCAGTTAACCATTCAATTTTGTTAATCATAATTGAAAAGTAAAGATAATTATAGATGTACTTTAAAATGTAAAAACGTGGGTAAATATGCTAGATCAATTAAATATGTGATAATTTAGGTATCTATACGTAATATAATATAATGTTACGTGATACATGTATAAAATATACATTAAAAAATTCATAAATAGACAGAGTGTTAGTTAAAATAAATTTTAATGTTGAAAAATTGTTGACCTTCCTCTTGATGATTGAAATAATTTAGAGTCGTAAATCCGAGAGGGTTTCGAGTTCAAATAGATTAACAGATAATACATAAAAATTGTTTTACCGCCCCACGGTTTTGGCGTGCTAAGTTACCTACATATATCCGCAAGATATTCTGGAGTCATTGGATGGCAGTCACAAATCAATTATATTATATCAAAGATTCTATTAAATGTATTTAACACTTCGAAATTGTGTGCACTTAGATAACAAAAAATGTATAATGTAATTATCACAGATAACAAACTGCTTACTGCCAGATCTAGTGATTATATCACAGATTTGTGAAAGAGATTGATGATGCGAGTTATGTGTTAATGTTGTTATGACGCAAACAAGTTTCTGAAAAATTCTTTTTGAAGATTTCTGGCAAGAATAAAACGCGCGAGAAATCCCAGAAAAACCCGTTAGTTTTTGATTTATAGGACGTACACTTTAGAACCGAAGAATTGTGATCTGTACATCAGAAAACTACAATGAAACCAATTTAGTTCAGCAATAATTTTGTTTTGGCTACGGCAAATGTCACAAAGGCGCNGTATATCTTTTTGGGACACCTTTATATGCAATATAGTTTTTATATTATAGAGTTTAATTCACCTTGTAATTTCAATTGTTCATGTGACGGCTTCTTCTCCATATCAACTCCTGTCTTGACAGGTATTTCCACTACGAAAAAAAATAGATTAAACAGGAAAATTACATAGGCAATTATTATCGAGTTAGGTGAGTTCACTTGTGATTTTCGGAACTAATATTCACAACCTTTTATTCACTCTTCAGATACACTTTTCGTGCTACATTGTATCGATTAATGTAACATAACAGAATTTGTTTTTATGAAAGTAATTGAATGAATCTGAATGAACCAAATAATGAACTTTTCAAGTTAGTGAAATATGTTTCATAAATAATTGTTATAAGTATATTTTACACCATTTTTCTGTTTTGCTTCCTTAGATTTAGGTTATTTCATAACATCGTTAATAAAGTATACGAATTCTGTGACAGTAGCACTTGTAGTCTTGGACTTTCCGCTGCTTGATGTATCAAGCTGTCTATGCATTCCGATAAATAAATTGTTTATCAATATTTATACACAGCACCCCCTTGTATGTTATCGAGGTCAGTACTGTATTTTTAGTTCATATTTTTAATTATTGTATGTTGACAGATCTTTTTAACACTGTGTTAGTCGTTTAATTTTAAAAATGACCGCACTTTTTTTTACATAATTTATAAAATATATACATTTCGTATTGGATAAATTAATATTGAATATACGTGGTATATATGTGGTATACGTATGGTATACCACAGAATAAATGCAATTATTTTATTAGAGCATTTTAAATTTAAATATGTTATTTTTATTTTTTAATAAATTAAGCGATCTTTATTTTGCAGTATTTATTAAATACAATCATAAAACATAACATTAAATTTAAGATGAACGGAATTTCCTAACCTTACCTACGCCTAATGTCTTTTGGGAGACACAATACTTGATATAATGAATACCTGTTAACAACGATAAACCAAACCTACTTATTGTAATAGTATACTATACGTTATTAAATAGTTCACCACTAAAAAAATACTTATTACAATAGTTAATTATTAAATACTAATAGTACTTTTTCCCAAAAGTTTTGATGAGCAGGGTTTAGTGAATCATCCTGTATATAGTAAAGTATTAGGGTATCGTATTAGATTCTGAGCGTAGTAGGGAGCTATAAGTTTCATTTTTATTTTTTTTGTAGACTGTGGACACGTTGTTTCCTAGTTTACTTAGTCCGATTTTTGTGTGTAACAACTTTTATGATAGGTCCAATAGTTGTAATTGTACTTTATATTAAGTCATTTTTGGATTTTCGACGCCATTTTTTAAATAAAACACTTAATTGGGAAAAAAAACGTAGGACAACGTACAATTTCAGGATTTCATTATTTTATTCAAATACGAACTACGTGTTCTACCAAAAAAAAAAATAGATTAAATGGAAAAATCAGAAAATATAGTTTTTGTTACATATTTGATCTACTTTCTAAAAGTATTACTCTAAAACTTTAGATCCTCTGGTAAATTATAAAGGAATTTTATTTGCTGGGTGTGTCTTGGTGTAATTCGGTTATAAATACATGTAGAGACTAAATACTCGATTGGTAATAATGTATCGTTGCAATATATTTAAATAATATGAACCTTATGTATCCCACTCTCCCAACTTCTAACTTACAACAGTGGCCAATTCCATTCCCAGTGATAGATCTATTTTTTATTTTGTTTTATTAGAACAAAAATTGTCATTCTAAAATAATTGAAAGCCGCTAATAATAATTTATTTCATAAAAGTTATATAATATATGGACGTCAATATCTTCACCCCACTCCGAGTCATAAAGTAAACCAATTTCTCTTTATAAATAATTTTATTATTACGATGTGCAAAATATTCTAACTGGGAAGAAAAGTTGTTTTATTAATTATATTATTACAATGACATTAATATAAATTGGTTATTTTAATTTATTAAATATTGCAGCAAATAAAACGGAATAGACTAAGCGTAGCGCTATGTGAAAGACATAACATTCGATATTATTAATGAACAGAGACATAATATATTTTATATTTATTTTTGTCCAATAGTGTGAGGAATATAAAGACTTTATATTTGTTTACAAATGTGTTGCCCTCGCACCAAACCCGATTGAATAAAATTAATAAATAACGACAAAATTATCAGCAATTGGATAACATAAAAGGATACTCGTGTTTGTTGCTGGGTGCCAAAAGTGCCAATATCAAAAAAAAAAAAATTAAAATAAATTTTATTTCCCAATATCTCTAGGGAAAATGCATATAAATTTTGTGAACAATAATTTTTTTAACATTGGCTCTTCTTGCTTCTATAAATTCCAAATACCGTCGTAATCATTTTTACTACCGTAGTTCATGTCACCTGGTATGCAATTGAAGTCATTTATGGCACCATCATCATCTATGTATGGTATGTCGTCCATATTTTCTAAAAAAAATGTATACATTTTCAAAATAATATTTTATTACTTAAACTATTGCTATAGTGTAAAAACAATGAAACTATGCAAGCAACATTGATGGATCCCATCTTTAACATATTATCACTTTGTGTTAAATTTTGTGTGTACTGCAGCAGTATATCTAATTATAATCAATATTTATTAATAATTTAGGGATTATTAAAATTGAGTTTGCCTTTCAAACTCCGATTCGCAGTTTTTATGAAATTCAATCGCTAATCGATACATCAAATTTAAGAGGATGGAATCGCCTAAACTTAATACTTTCGATTTATATAAGTATTATTCGACTTCTATAAATAATATTAAACCACAATATAATCACAATGTGCTATTAATAAAATGCATATGTACACGTATGCATATCACAATATTATTAAACTTGGGTGGGTAGATATATAAAGTTTAAACTCTTATTCTTAAGGAAGGGCTCTAAACGACGTTTAAGCAATTATGATGTAATGTACACACTAAAGAAAAAACCACAAGGCAATAATAAAAATGGAATGATTTCGTTACAATNAACATAATTGTTTTCGCCCATTTATTTATCCTCAATATAATATGCCCGATCCATAATGTCTTTGTTGTCGTGTATAATTGATTAGTGTCTAATTAATGTAATGCGTATAAAATATGACGAAGATTAATTCAAGTGAAAGTAGGTTTTAACTTTTAATGATTGTTATGATATAAATATTACTCATATATAAGTAATGAAAAATTATTTCAAAGTTTAAATAAATAAATGTAAACCAATAAGCACCATTTAGATTGAATTCCGGTACACATTTTATTCGACTTCTATATATAATATTAATCCACAATATAATCACAATGTATTATTATTAAAATGCATGTGTACCGACTTTCTCAGTTTTCCTACGTTTTTAAAGGTTTTCCTACGTTTCATCCCGGTTTTCTTTTTTGCTGGAAAAACTCTTGGAAAAATTGAAATATTATATTTTTAAAGTTTATCGATAGTGGAATTTCCTTTTAGAAATATTGCTATCATATAAAGTCGGAGCAAAATTGTTATTAGATAAGTTTTGCTCAGAAAAAAACAAGGCTGTAATATATGTTAAATAATACCTACTTTTCTTATATTTTTCTGTTTTTTTTTCGGTTTTTCAAATTTGATGAGAAATTCTTAAGAAAATAGAAAAATGACCTACCTCAATTACCTGTTCAAGTCGATTTCTTTTCAGAAAAAATGCAACACCCAAAAAAAACCGAGTAAACCTTGTAGTAGAACAGATGCATACAGAATAGAAAAATAAGATAAATATAAATATAGATAAAAAAAATTTCAACAAAAGTAGGCAATAAACAATAATATACGTAAAACATGATTTGGATTAACTAACTAATTAATTTGAAATTTTCATTTTTTAAATGTATTATCTATGTTAATTAACATAGGGGCTTTTTTCCAATACTGCTTTTGAATAATTCTAAAATCATTCTCTTTAGATGCCAATAACTGTATTTTTTCCCTGAGGTATTTTTTTTTGCATCATCAAGGCTTTATCTCTTCGTCAGGGTTTATTTTTTCTACTTCAAAACTTCTTTTTACTTATGCGATTTTTGATCAAAAACTTTTTTTCCCGGAGCATTATTATTCTCAATTCCCAATAATAGCTATCAAAGTGGGTAGAATTTAATTATTCAAGTATTAAGCAATCAAAACGAATGGAAATTTTGAACAGCTGATTTATTTAAAAATATAACACCATAGTTTATAGACATATCTTTTTATAACTAATAATTTATAAGCATGACTAAAGTTCAAATTTCGCCCCCCTTCCCTGGAAGATGAGCTGAATACGCTCCTGCGTACCTACTATATACAAATTACGTATAAAACTCCCAAAATTAAAAGATCAACGAATAGCTCAAAAATAGCATACAATTTTTGAAAATTTTTCTATGCCTAAAAAAGCTTTTTTTTCCAAATTGCAATTTCATAAAACCAAAAAGAACATTTTTAACTGAATTTCAACAAAAATATTAAAATTTGTATTAGAAGCCTAGAAATAGGTCAAATGTTTTGAAAATTTGACCATGCATAGAAAAGCCAAATATATGTTTTCTTTCCAAATTTCAAGTCTCTACGAATATTATTAACTGACTTACATTAAATAACATAATTAATCAAATAATAAAAGCATTATTTTCGTAAATGTCTTGTTTTGCTTATGTTTTTTTTTCCACTTTTCTCATTATTAGGAATATTTCCTGAAGAATCAAACAATGACCTTTGTAAAGTACCACCACAAGAAAATTTCCCTTCAGAAAACGGTCTACATTGTGTACATCGTAACAAGATTTCTGGTTTAATTTTTCTCCACAGTATAAAAAAAGAAAAAAAGAAATCTATGTAAAACCAATACATTCGCCGTTTCTTCGCTACACTTCGAACCTAAAATTAAACTAAATTTAACAATAAACATTTTAGAATAATTCTACATACATATTTATAATTTAGATTATGATGAATATTGTATATAGTTAGTAGTATAATATATTTTATATAATAATAAACACATATTTATCATTTTAACGTACCTCTATGTCCTCACCGACTGTAAAAGTATGTACTTGTGAGTACCTCTTGTGTACTGTTACTGTTACAAGAGACGTCCGCTAAAATGAAACGGTTCAATGCAATAATGGAGAAATAATGTGAGAATAAATAGTCCGTCGACAACGAATAGCGTCGTTAACTAAAAAACTAATTTTATAAAAACAAAAAAATAATTGAAATGTTTTTATCGGTCATAAAAACTGTATCACCCTGTCAATAGTAAATTATACCTTAATGATAGAAAATCAAGCACTCGCAGGTCATTCGTACCTACACATATATGTATGTGTATGCCTATTATTTTTATATTAACATTTGTTACGGGTGAGCCCAAAATACAGATAAAGAAGGTACATTAATTTATATTTATTTACAAAGATAAAAACAGATAGAATAAGTGTGGCAGTAGAATTTAATATTTTAATGGAAGTGTATTCGATAAGTGCATCATTCGGTGAATAGGTCGGTTTCGTCAGTAATTGGTGCGGTGGAGGAGAGGAGGGCATAGTGAGAGGCCAATGAGCGAAAATGTATAGAAGGGGTTCTAAAATTAACTCTGGAAATTAAAATAAATCAGCCACATTAATTGAGTTATTTAAGAGCTTATAGAGAAAACTAAAATAGGCAGTAAATCTGTGGGTGGCTAGATAATTAAGTTTTAAATATTGTAATACAAGATGATAATCTTGAGATGGGTGATCATTTATAAGGGAGTAGGAAACTTGATTCAAAAACTTACTCTTAACTCTTTCAAGTTGAGCTGAGCTAGTCGCTGAGTAAGGATCTTATAAGACCGACCAGAATTCGACGATGGATCTAACAAGTGAACAAAAGACTCTAATAAATACGAAAATTTAAAATTGGAAGAGGTACGTTTAATGAAGTCTAGTGTGTCAAGTCTTTGTAGTATATATTTGATAATCTTTCGGGACCTGATTTGTGGTCACCAATTTTTATCAATTTCTGTCGTTTTACTACAACTCAACCAATTAATTCCTTTTCTCACTTTCTCACAAATTTCATTTGAAATGGAAATCTAGCTTTGTAACTCCGATATGGAAATCTAAGTAACGAACTAGTCAATTTTGACTTTAATTTTGATTCTTCTTCCAATTTAAATGATTTATATTTACTTAATTGTATCTTATACCTTGTCATATAAAATTATTTTTTAGGCATTGTATTATCGCTGTACCTTACCGCTTGCGGTTATTAACAAATATTATTATTATTATTATTCTTTTTCGTGTATGTATATACACATGGATTGTCTGTAAGAAATCTGTATTATGTTTTGCTCATTAATTCTAAAATTGATGGATAAAATATTTAATATTACTATGAAAAAGCTCATTAGTTTTTTTGAAGGGAGAAGGGGTNTTTTTTGTCAAGCTTTTTAACGAGATATTCCACTTATAAGTTTAGGTTGGTAGAGTGTAGTGGTTCATTATTAACACTCTGTGTCTGGTACCGTCACACTAATACTCCACTACTGTCCTCCAATTCAAACTTAAAAGTGAAATATCTCGTCAACGGATACGGTTCGGGTATTTTTGTTTTCATTAAATTTTGTGTTCTGTTCAAACTAAAGTCCGAGTTACTTAATTGCATTTAACTTTAAATTCCAGCGATATTATGTTCCGATGTTTTATTTTTCAGTTAATGACGACGCTTCGAAGAGTATAATTATTTTTAGTACTTAATAACTATGTACCTAGATGATAGGTATCACAAAATTTAAGATAGAGGTAGAAAGTGGTAACTTTTGTAACTTACTTTTTTAATTCATAATAACTTATTCCGTCCTCCAGGTATTTGTATAGTTTTTGCGTTTTAGGGTCTTGAATCCGAGAATGGTGTCGATATTAATAAACAGTNCGAGTTACTTAATTGCATTTAACTTTAAATTCCGGCGATATTATGTTCCGATGTTTTATTTTTCAGTTAATTACGGCGCTTCGAAGAGTATAATAATTTTTAGTACTTAATAACTATGTACCTAGATGATAGGTTTTACAAAAATTAAGATAGAGGTAGAAAGTGGTAACTTTTGTAACTTACTTTTTTAATTCATAATAACTTATTCCGTCCTCCAGATTTTTGGATAGTTTTTGCGTTTTAGGGTCTTGAATCCGAGAATGGTGTCGATATTAATAAACAGTTCTGAAGTAAAATAAAGAATTATTTTATTATTATTTTTAAAACCCTAAGGAATAAAATTGTCTGATTTTACCTCCGGTGTTGGAATGCTAAAGTATATTATAGTATATACCTTGAAATATCCTCATATGATTGTGGAACAACTGGAATGTAGCAACAAAAAAATTACAATATTTTACATATTAAAACTGCTTGCACTTAGACAACGAGTATTAATATTGGAAATAAGCAAACAATTGAATTATTAAAAGAAATTTAAAAAAAAAACCTTAACATGAATGATTAACTGTTAAAAGTGAAAGCTAGACGTGCTAGTTATTGAGAAAAATTTACGAAAATGGTTTGTAGTGGCACGGTTCATATTTGTAGCATACAGGGTATTCGGCAATTTAATGGTCTTGATTGTTCCACCCAAGATGCTCAAGACATCAAAAAAAAAAAAAAAAAACAGTTATTTTTTAATTCAAGAGACCTATGTGTTGGACCCATGCAGTTCCAATGATACAAATTTGTTAAGTAATGAGGTCAAATGAGGCCGTCAAAAGCGCCAAACGGCACCAACCGTATAAACGGAATTTGTGGTGTAGTGATCTAATTTTCTCTGCAGTTTTTCCCTCTATCTTTCCTCACACAATAGTTGCCTATTCATTGTTCTTCATAATAATATGTTCGATCCATGGTTTCCTTCTTTTGGTGATTAATTAATTAGTGACCTCTTAGTTTAATGTGTAATATATGATCAAAGTTATTATAAGTATAATATTATATTATAGACACCCTACTTTTGCGGCTTACAAAAATTAGAAATTAGGTTTTAACTTATAATAATTTTTGTAATACGAATATAAAACATGTATTAAGTAAACAAATTATATTACGAAGTTTAAAGAAATAAATGTGAAATAATAAACACCGTTTAAAATAAATTCCAGTACAAATTTTATTCGACTTCAATACATAATTGTAAACCACAATATAATCAAAATAATTATCATAAAAATGCTTGTTAACACGCGCAATTAACATCACAATATTATTATAAGTTATTTAGGTTGATCCTTAGTAATTAAACATTAAACTCGTATTCTTGAGGAAGGGCTCTAAACGATGTTTAAACAATAATTACATAAATGATAAATATTGGAAAATCTAAAGAAAAAACAAAACGAAATTAATAATAATGAAATAATGATTTTGTTACAACTGCGGTGAGCCGTTTTAAGTTTTTTTTACGGTGCAAAATAATATTTTAATCCAGATAAGCGAATTTACGGTACTGTGAAATAAATAATTTTGTTATTTATTGATTTTATTATATTAAAGGAACGACAAATGAAATAATAATTGTTTGACTACAATCAAGTTCATAACGACCACAAATCGTGGCTCCACTCTTGATTATCCATTTAGAATTTTAAAATATAGTATCTATATAATATAATCATTTCTTCTACCCGTCAACATTTTTCGAATACCGGTGAATTCGCCATAGGAGTCTACTTATGCATTAATTTATCATTTTATAATTGTTTTCGGCAGACAGTGTTGTATAGAGATAGTCTTCTACAAAATGTATTTATTTATTTCGACAAAAATAAATGCTCGAATAATTAGAAATACCTGTACTATTAATAAAAGGTAATCAACTAGATGAGGATAAAACATTTACGACATTTAACATTTTAAACATTTAAATTATTTATATAACAATACATAATTAGTATATATTTAAAAAAAAAGATGATTATTCCGTTGTCTATCGAAAAACATATGGAAAACTAAGAACGGGATGTGAACATGTGGTACATACTACTTTATACATGTAGTTTTTTAACAGGATTTGTGTTTTATAAAGGTAACCTAATAATATTAACTTATGAACCGTATAACTAAACTTAGTATTTTTAAATATAAATTCCAATTTTAAAAAATTGTCACTACAGATAAATTTATTAATTGGAAGATTTCTTTATTTCATACAGTTGTTCAAATACTTCAGGGATATTAAATGTATCTGTAAAAGATAAAATATAATAATATTGTATGATAAAATACATTTCTGCGGACCGTTTTTACAACACCG